>CM065659.1:5762529-5813370 GCA_033220385.1 Triplophysa yarkandensis
TTGCTCTTAAGGCGGTCCTGAATCACTCTTAAACTGGGACCCCTACGTAGGCTAAATTGGGAGTTTTCTGCGAGGATTGTGAGAAGCTTTAAGAACACGGGCCCTGATCTTTATTGCAGACGTGCTATATGTGTTACATCAGCAACCCAGAGAAAAGTTCCCAAAAGTATTTACATGTATTGATGAAATATTACTTTGAAAAAAAGAGTCTGCCAAACACTTTAGTGTAAAAAATACAAAATTATAACAAAGGAATCATAACATATTCGGAGGGTAAATGTTTCCATGAGGGAGATACAAGAGATATGCATGGGGTTAGATGTACGCATACGGATACATTTTAAATTATACAGCATTTGTGTATATGTTAAATATGTCATGAAAGTCATTGACCATGATATACAATAATAAATATATGAATAGGACCCGTACAGTGTAAAAAAGTGATGCCTATGCAGAAGTGCTTAAGCTTGCAATAGAAAAAGCATGGAAACATGAGTGGCAGAAGATAGATTCGGATAGGTTCGGATTGAGCCTGATCTCTCCATGATTCAGTTACCTGTCTGGCAATAACTCAACATTTGTCGTCTGAAGTCTGTTTATGGTTATCCTCTTTTGTCTGTTGTCATACATCATGGCAGGTGGAGATGAGACAGCTACAGAAGTGTTACAGTGCCCTGGCAGAGCAGATGAATCTCATCCTGTCCAAGCGTCTGTGGTACATCATGATCGAACAGTTCCTCATGAAGTACGTCTGGAGTGGAAGTGGTCTGGTTATGGTGGCTGTGCCGATTATCACCGCCACTGGCTTTGCTGACAACGGTATGGTGATTCTGTTTGCCTTCTCATGTGCCAATTTTTATGATTTGCTAATGTAATTCTGTGTCAGGTTGGCATTTGTTTGGGATGTCAGAATTAATTCCAATCAGTTCTACACGACTGTATCACGACTCCACAGCTTCTTTTTTTTTGGGTCAATTTCTGCACTGTGCAATAAGTAATGAAAGCAAGTAAACAGTAATTTTGATATCCGTTTGTTCTGGTAAAGAGATGGCTGATGGTCAAACACAAGTGTTGGTGAGCGAGAGGACAGAGGCCTTCACAACAGCACGCAATCTGCTGGCCTCAGGGGCCGACGCCATCGAGAGAATAATGTCTTCTTATAAAGAGGTAACAAATATTTAATCTCGAGAACATAAACGTATTACATCTTCCACCTTTGATCGGAAACCCTTCACGGATGCATTTAAACGTCATGATGTTCATGTAACATTACATTCAATCAAATGTTTGGAAAAGACAAGCAAGCAAGTTTCACATCCCCCCGGGAACTGAAACCCTGGAGGCTGTGATGTCACAGATCGAGAAACGCTCGAAATCTTTGCACTATCTGTTAAACAGAGAAACGGGCCGAACCATGCAAGTGATGTGCAATTGAATGACAGCATGCTTCTTCAAACCAAAATTCATTTTATTTCTTCTGTAAGACACAGAAGAAGAGATTTTGAAGTTGTTGATGACCACAAAAACATTAGCCCCTATTAACTTCCATTGCATGGACACAAAACCAAAGTCAATAAATACCAAACGGTTTCTTTAATAAAACAGATGAATCTTACATTCCTAGATCCCTTGAAAAGCCTCTTAACAAATTATTCTCTTTTTTTTGAATAACCAGTATGGGGATGCATCTTTTTGTGTTGTCTCCACTGCGTTCCCCAAAGGGCAGCGCCATGTCTCTTGCTTAAGCTCCTGGGATATGGTGTGTGCGTAAACAAGAATAAACACAGATAAAAACAGATTAAGCAGTCTGACCCATTCCAGAAAGAAGGCTGATTAGCATTTCTGACGGTTTTAACATTTCAGGTCACATTTTACAGAAGTGCTCCTAGCCACTGACCTCGAATCTACTTGCAAGCTATGTTATCTCATTCCAGACCTTGTTGTTGGGTCATACCAACCTTTAATGTTTTCTTTGTGTATTATAGGTCACCGAGTTGGCTGGTTACACAGCACGGGTACACAACATGTTCTTGGTGTTTGACGAAGTCCAGAGGGGAATATACAAACGTTCATCTGCTGTCACCGCTGCTGGGGAGACGATAAGCGAAAACCAGGATGAGACGTTCGTTGAAGGCCCTTTGGAGATCAAAGGTATCATATATCATATAGATGAGCTCTACTGTAACTTTCTTCTGTTCCAAACCTAGTACGATTATCAGTCTGTACTTGAACAAATGTATCTTAACCATAATATACAATAACCTGTATGGCGTGTGCTAGAAGTGCTAGAAGAACATAAGCGCTCAATACACCAATAATCTTCCATTCCACTGCCAATTTCAAATCTCATTCACAATCACAAATAAGACATCGTTTAGTAGATAATATGGACACTGATGACTTAATGAAGTTGACGAAGTTCAAAAGAGTTCAGAGTAAATGGGCTAATAAATGTTTTGTTTCTGTGCCCTCTACAGGCAGAGTAATAGATGTGGATAAAGGTATTGTTTGTGAAAATGTGCCTATAATCACTCCAAATGGGGATGTGGTTGTAACCAGCCTAAATTTCAAGGTGCGTGAAAACAAAATAATATTGTTTAAAAAAAATGTTTTCTTAAACATCTTTTTCTGCGATGAGCATTAGTTCAGATTAGTTTAGTATGTTTTATGATTTTATAAGTTGGTTCTTATACCCAACTTGGCACTTGTGATACGAAGCCTACATATAGTTTTGGTAGTATTCATCCAGAAATAAAAACTGCATCAACATTTACTCTTGTCATTTCAAACCTTTACTTTTTTTTTTCTTCTGCTGAAACCACAAGAAGATATTTTGAAGAATAATGGTAACTGGCACCCATTCACTTGCATTGTTTTTTGTGTCTTGTGGGTGACAATGCTGTTCGGTTACCAAGTTTCTTCAAAATATGTTCTTCGGTGTTCCACGGAAGACAAAAACTCATACAGGTTTAAAGCGACAAACTCTTTGGATAACCCACAGTCAAGTTCAGTCTCTGTGCATTCATCACGAGCAAATGTCCGATATAATTTAACATTTTAGTGTTGTTAAACTATTGAAAATAACAAACCTACATGGGTCAGTTGTGACTTTGTGGTTAGAGAGTTGGACTTGTAACTAGAAATTTAGAATGACACCCAGCAAAACCTTGTGTCCACATAACAATGCGATAAAATCACTTTTACCACCATGGCAACTGTGAAGCAATGCCTCGGCAACCAATCACAAAACCCTAGCATAAAACAACTGCTTTGCACTCATATTAAAATCATAAATTGTTACAATGAAGTGTGTCATCGCAACTGACCTATTTTATTTTAACTGGAGGAAACTGGGTCTTGTTTACAGGTTGAGGAAGGGATGCATTTGCTTATCACAGGGCCAAATGGCTGCGGAAAAAGCTCTCTTTTCCGGATTCTCAGCGGCCTTTGGCCCGTGTACGGTGGCATGCTTTACAAACCTTCACCTGAACACATGTTCTACATCCCACAGAGGTTTGTGCAACAATTATTATGTCGAGGAACACAAAAGGTGGTTTAAACATCAATACAAAATGTCACACAAGTTGTGTTCTCATTCACCATCAACTTTAAAGAGGTCATAGTGATGCATTTTTGTACTTGTTTAAGCAATTGGAAGATGTTTGTTGTAACTAAGTGTTGCGTGTTGGGATTATCTATATCGTGGTATCTTTAAAAGGTGTCTATCTCGCAGATGTTGCGCCCTCAGTATTTGACCTGTGCTGAAAACCTGTAACCAGAGCGAGAGATGCAACGTAACTAAAGCACTAGGAACTGTTGAGTGACAGAAACCAGAGTCCCCAGCAGTGAAATATTTACAGATTCCCTCTGGTGCAAGCACAGCAAGAGCTCAGGAAGGCCGTTAATATTTGATATTCTCTGCATAATGGGAGAGACATAGAGAGACTACAAATCAGCTATGATCCTTTTAACAGTTCTATGTTGTTTGGATCCTCAATGGGATTAGTGCCGAAGGAAACCAAACGGTTCTGTATTTTCACTTTTGCTTAACTCTGGAAAGAAAAAAGATATTTCTAAATTGAACTCCACATCAAGTCAAGATCTGTACATCTACCTTACGAAAGAGTCAACTATTCTGCCATTGATGTTTAAGAGAAAATCTCCTTTTGATAAATAAGTGCTCGGGATAGAACAGATCCATGTCATCATCTAAAATAATAAAAAAATGAGGCATATTTTATACTTTTGTTGCATGTATTTTTGCAATATTTGCCTGTCTTTGACCCTGATTTACTTATCTGACTAATAAAGTAATTCCGCATGCAAAGTGTTTTAAATATGTTAACCATGTTATGCATTTCTCCAGGCCATATATGTCCATCGGGACGTTGCGGGACCAGGTTATCTACCCTGACTCTCTAGACGACATGCACGAAAAGGGTTACAGAGACAAAGAACTGGAAGTTATTTTGGACATTGTCAATTTAAACCAGATTGTTACCCGGGAGGGAGGTACGTACGTTTCATTCCAGCCTGGCATGTCACAACATTTCCACATCGAATTGTCTATGATTACAAGTACAAGCAAGTATTTGCATAAATGTCAAACACTTATAAGGTTATGACAAAGATCATAACACACTGCACTAAACATTCAGCAAAGAGGCAGAATCTATACACAGGTAAAGACATTTGATACGTCATTATTAACATGAATAAGAATCTAAAAGTAGACCAGACAATACCACATAACAACGATTTGGATCAGCACGTACAAATGACAAACAAAACAACAACAAAACACATCATTATTATATAGGGATCTTTAGAACTACAAAGGCCATGGAAGAGACTACGAAAAGGAGGCGACACCAATGAACAACGGAACCATAAAAAAATATATATATACAGAATGTTACCTTTTTAACTGTAAAAAAACAGCAAACATGCAAGTTTTGTGGTGCAAGAAGTGACTGCAGACAGTTAGCGGATAAAAAACACATTTCTAAGTAAGGCATGCATATAATTAATTGGTCATGGCAGCAGTATTCTTTAATTAAATGGGAAACATAATTGTTACATGGGAAACATCCAGTCATGGGATGATATGATTAACAATTTTGATTTTTTAACATCCTGAATGCATTTAAATCGAAGAAGAAGATATAATCTTATTTCTGAATTGTATACAAGACTAAATGAATGTTATTAAAACGTTTATCATTAACATGAAATTATCTGAGCTACCACATCTCAACAACATTACTCAACAGCTTGAAGAGAAATATCTAAAACAAAGTTGACCTACGAATTGGAATCTACATTTTCAGGCTGGGATGCTGAGCTGGACTGGAAAGATGTACTTTCAGGCGGAGAGAAGCAGCGTATGGGCATGGCGCGCATGTTTTACCACAAGTAATACATCTTAATTTATGCTGCATTTGTTGGTCCATATTTACAGGAGCATTACGTTAAAAGCTTTATGATAACATTTGTTCTTCTCTTCAGGCCCAAGTATGCACTGCTAGATGAGTGCACCAGCGCTGTCAGCATTGATGTAGAGGGTAAAATATTTCAAGCTGCAAAGGATGCCGGGATCTCCCTGCTGTCTATTACTCATAGACCTTCACTATGGTGAGAATTATTATTAGAGGAAACTTGTTATAAGAAATGTGAAAAGTCTTTGAAAGAATATGGACAAACATAATATAAATTCAAATTGCCCTTAATGTATTTGTAGGCCTAAAATGTATTATGCTCTATGAATATATAATAAAAGAAGGCAAATGACATTTACATCAGAAGACACATCATGGAATGGTTTGGAATTAAACAATTAAATGTACTGTTTCTAATACAAACACATTGCAACATGTTCTGGTTGTCAAGGTTGTCAATCATGCATATTATGCTGCTTGGACATCTTTGTTAACATAAGGGAAACCGACTCTATAAGCAAATAGATCATTATTTCTTCCGTTGTCCACAGGAAGTATCACACGCACCTGCTGCAGTTTGATGGAGAGGGCGGCTGGCGGTTCGAGCAGCTGGATACAGCCACACGGCTCTCTCTGACGGAGGAGAAACAGCGATTAGAGTCTCAGCTCGCTGGCATTCCTAAGATGCAACTCAGACTGAATGAACTATGTAAGATCTTGGGTGAAGATTCAGTCCTAAAGACAACAGAACACAAGGATGAGGAGTGAGAAATGTGCTCGGTTTTTTAGGAACGCACATAACATTCATTTTAACATTCAGCATGTATACATTTTTCTCTATACTAAAGTAACTTTAATTGTACAAACGTGTAAAAAATCAACCTTTTTTTGCTTTTGTTTTGCATTTTGTAACTTAGTGTAAGTTTTACTTATTTTAATTTTTAGCACTTTATCAAGCCTTATTTTAACCATGGATTCACATTTTAGATGTTGTTTATGTTTCTATTCTCATATGATGCCGTTTTGGTAGATACTTTGAAATATTACAGTTATTATAAGAATATGTCCCTAGACTTTCATGTATTTTTTACTTATTGGTATTTCTAGTCTTTACGGAAACTTTACCCTTAACAGCTTACCCATGGTGAACCGACAATAGTTTTTATTTACCGTACACATACAATCCACATCACTATCGTTTACACAATCGGCCACTGAAAGGCAAACTTCTAGGTCATTGTTTCTGCTTTTCTGAACAAATACAATATGCTGGATACATATACTGACTGCATAGGAAACCGCATATGATTCTGTTGTGTCCACACATGGTTGTCCGATCTATCCAGATACATGAACTGAGAATGTGTGACGTACAATATGAATCATACGACTCAACGAAAACATGTTAGTCATTATATTCTGTATTTGTTCTCATGTAAGGTTGTATAGTTTGGTTGTTTGGCAATGCATTGCACATATTTGTCTTTTTTAGAATGATCAAACTGTGAAATAAGTCTAACATAGCAGTGATATGTTTGTTCAATAGAACATTTTATTTTGTAGCATTTTAATTGTAATGCCTAGGTAATTTGTAGTGTTTACATGGTTTTAAGCAGTTTTTTTTTATCGTACTCGTGGTTGGAAAGCTGTCATGACCAACAATCTACTGTCTTTGCGAGCAGATATACAACTATAAAAAGCACCTTCAGTTTTTAAGAACAAGACATTGGGATGCTTTAACAAGGAATGTGCTTAAACGGATAACAACATCAGTCGGTTTCTTTGGAGACAATACTTTGTAATAATTACCTTTACAATGTATTATCTATTAAAATGTTGGTTTTAAGGACTGTATTTGGCTGGATATTTTAGTAAAACCCAAGAAGTAACTGTACTGATGTATACAGCAATACAAACAAGCAGTGAACGAACACTATTCACTTTTACTAGTTTGGATAACATGATGCCCCCCAGGTTGTTTTGTACATCCATTATATATGAATGATACTTGACTATCAGATATGTAAACAATCAATACAATGTAAAGAGCCTATAATAAAAATGACACAAAATACAAAGCATGATTTGTTCTGTGTCTGTTTGCTCAAAGGTTGTGTGTGATGTGTCTGTCCAGATGGAGGTGCTGTACATTAAGTTCTTGTCTGTATTTAAATCCCAAATCAATGAAACAAATCAGATTTACTGCCATGTATAGGAATACAAAAATATAAACACATGCATTAAAACATACAAGTGTGTGTGTTTGCAGTATGACATCACAGCACATATGTGTTTATTTTTTGACGTCAATCTGCACGCTTTTGTTCATCTGCCATCACTTTTGGGTGATGTTAAATATCTCCTGCTCACATATGAAAAGAAAAACACAAAAAGTCGAAACGTCAGCACGTTTTGTGCTCGTCTTTGTGTTGCTGTAGAGAGGAGGCGTGGCCTAACGTGCGCCTCGATGACGTCACGCGCGTGTGTGCGGGGGGGGCGAGTCGCTCCTCGGGTCACGCACAGCGCGCGACTCCCGGCAGTCAGTCATCACAGGTCCGGTTTTCTCTGTTTTTGTGCTTAATTTCGCCGCAGTCGAGCCTCACAATGGCAGAATAAAGGCCGTGGGACGACTGAAGGCTGAAGCCGATCAAGAATAGTGAAGAAAATCATCAGGATTGTGCTGAAGGGATCATGTCTGCGGATGAGAGCTCGGTCCGTGTGGCTGTCAGGTACATCAGCTTTATTTATTATCACTCTTATCTTCGTCGTCATGGTGATGATGGTGATGATGATGGTGATGATGGTGATCCATGTGGGCCCGCCTCTAATGTACCTGCTATCGTCATGACGTCATCAGCAGCAGCATGATCATCAGCAGCATCATGACGTCATCAGCATCATCAGCAGCATCATGACGTCAGCAGCAGCATGATCAGCAGCATCATGACGTCATCAGCAGCAGCAGCATGATCATCATCATCATGACGTCATCAGCAGCAGCAGCAGCATGATCATCATCATCATCATGACGTCATCAGCAGCATCATCATGATCATCATCATCATGACGTCATCATCATCATCAGCAGCATCATCATCATGATCAGCAGCATCATGACGTCATCAGCATCATGACGACTCTTCTGCACGTGGTCATGATAAACATGTTTAGGGTGATGTGAAGGGCTTGTAGATCTATATCTTATATTGTGTGCAGCTCTCTTATTGAAACACAAGACATAAGTGATGACGTCACGTGTGATGCAAGAATGATCCATATGTTTGATATACATCTGATTGATTTACTTTTCATTTCATCTGTCTAGATATATAAATCAATTATAACTCTAGATTAGTTCTATTCAGTTGACTTTCTTACTTGGTCCAAGTGAGATCTATCTGACTGTCTGTCTGTCTGTTTGATGTCTGTCTGTCTGTCTGCTGTTTGATGTCTGTCTGTCTCCTTGTCCATCTGTATAGGTATATAACAAAAATTCAAACCCTAGATTAATTCTATTCAACTTCCTTTCTTACTTTGTCCAAGTGAGATCTATTTGTCTGTCTGTCCGTATGTCCATCTGTCTGTCTGTCTGTTTGATGTCTGTCTGTCTGTCTGTCTGTCTAAATATATAAATGTATTCAAACTCTAGATTAATGCTTTCTACTTCCTTTCTTACTTTATCCAAGTTAAATCTATCTGACTGTCTGTCAGTCTGTTTGATGTCTGTCTGTCTTTCTGTCTGTCTGTCTGTTTGATGTCTGTCTGTCTGTATATCAGTCTGTGTGTCTGTCTGTCTGTCCATCTGTCTAAGTACATAACAAAAATTCTAACTCTAGATTAATGCTTTTCAACTTCCTTTCCTACTTTATCCAAGTTAAATCTATCTGTCTTTCTGTCTGTCTGTACATCTGTCTCTCTGTCTGTTTGATGTCTGTCTGTCTGTCTGTCTGTATGACTGTCTAAATATATAAATGTATTCAAACTCTAGATTAATGCTTTTTACTTTCTTTCTTACTTGGTCCAAGTGAGATCTATCTGTCTGTCTGTCTACTGTCTGTCTCTCTGTATGTCTGCTGTCTGTCTGTCTGCTGTCAGTCAGTCTGTCTGACTGTCTAAATATATAAATATATTCAAACTCTAGATTAATTCTATTCAACTTCCTTTCTTACTTTGTCCAAGTGAGATCTATCTGTCTGTCTTTCTGTCTGTTTGATGTCTGTCTGTGTGTCTGTCTGCCTGTCTGTCTGTCCATCTGTCTAAGTATATAACAAAAATTCTAACTATAGATTAATGCTTTTCAACTTCCTTTCCTACTTTAACCAAGTTAAATCTATCTGTCTGTCTTTCTGTCTGTCCGTCTCTCTGTTGGTCTGTCTGTCTGTCTTTCTGTCTGTCCGTCTGTCTAAATATAAAACAAAAATTCTAACTCTCGATTAATGCCATTAGACTTCCTTTCTTACCTGGTCCATGTATCCTCAGTGAACACATTCATTTGCGTGTACGAAGCACTCTTTTCAGAAACACTATAAATCCATTTTAATAATATTTTAAAAAAGATTTTTTTTATATAGACCCGTACATTTTGTTAATATTCAATGTATCCAGCTAAAGCGGTCTGTTGGCTCAGTTTGAACATGATTAACAATGATAGTTAAATGACACAACATTGTTGTTGATTATAAATAAAATTGTATTTATATCTTTATTAAAATGCCACAGATCCATCCGTACATTTTTTGGTCTTTATAACACCAAGAGAACATGCAACATATGACATAAAGGATCCCTAGTATAAATGAATGTAAACCAACTGAATCTAATAGTACAAAACGAGAAAATATGGAGATTCGGCAGTGAATAAGTCCTGTAAACAGCAAATTGGCATGGCAAACTCTATTATTTATTTGGCTTTTATAGCATTTTGGAAAAGAGCTCTTCATATGTTCCGTAATATCATACCGACTATCTGATACTATTAAACCTGTCCTTTTGTAAACAGACTGAAGGGGTATGCAGAAGGATTCTTTTCAAGAAAACAAAGGCTTTCTATATGCTCAAGTTTCATTCTTCTATTAGGTCTTAGGATCTCTGGTTACCGAAGTTGACAGACTTTGACCCGCGGCTCCGTTTGCTTAGCGTCTGGACTTAGGCCTAATGTCATTCACTCCGCCTCTTATTCTTTGGTCACAATTCTATAAGGACATCCTGTTTGCCTATGAAGGGCTTGTCGATGGAAGGAGAGGGAACTTTGAAGGTGTCAAAACAGGTGCAAGAGAACACCTGAGAAATGGCTTTTATAGGCACCTGTATGATCTGGGAATTGATTTTAAAGATCCCCTATGGTGAAAACGTTTCCAGTGTGGTTTACATGGGTTTGGTACGGTTTTAATACACTTTAAGACAAACCATGTGCAAATATATCATTTTAGACCATTTTAAAATATATTAACCGTACACCGATTTTTCCAGAGTTCATATATGACCTTATAATCATGTTAATGACAACATGAATGTGTACGGATTGCTTAGATTGAGATGGCACTTGGTTGCGGACTTGCGAGCTGGCTTATCAGCTCTTAGTTTTACTTTCGGTTTTAGCAACATTTGAAAGGTTCGAAGGCATTTGGAGTGGGGGCGGGGCGAATGTACATATCCGTGCATTTTATATTCAGCAAACTTATTTTACACATAAAAATGGACAATATGACATGGTCAAATGCTTGTTTAAATGATAAAACCGTTGCTTCTGCACGTCACCGTGTCCACATCGCATCAATGTTATATGCAGAATTTTTAGGTATACTCATCTGCCAAACATCAGCAAAGTTGAATTTGATACGAAAGTAAAAATATTATTATCAGTGATAAAAAAAGATCTATTTTATATATGAGGGTTTACAGGTGCATATTAGAAGGCGTATATGTCAATCTTACATGGTGAAAATGTCATGTTTACAGTGCATAGTTAAACAAGGACTGCAGATATGAGTCATATGTTTTTAGTCATCATCTCAACATCATTTCATATCACTGCTATACTGTCCCACTGTATGTTTTCAACACATACCCCAGTGCAGTCATACATGCCTAACCCTTGTAGTAATAAGCTTCTTAAATGTATAGGCTTATAGCAGACTGGATATACTAAAGAACCACAAGGATTTCATACCGGCGAGCTTTTGATCACATGACAAGCATTGCGTCCTTGTAATCTCCATTAAAGTCAATAGATTGAGTTCTCCGGTATAGTACAAACTCCAGTGCACCCTAAAAAGTTGCTCAGGTTGACATGTCATGGACATTATCACAACACCCCCCTCTGGGTTTGAAAGCAATGTTTGTTGAAGCTTGAACTGTACTTCGAAATCACTTTGCGTAACGTCTTCAAATTCCAAGTATCAGTGGCGTTTCTGTGTTTTTTGTCTGGTTTAGCGGCTTACAGATCCTTTATTTGCTTATGAAATGAGTTGATGTTGGCTGCCTATGACAGAAACTCATGCATTTGTAAAAATCATTCTTTGTCTCGTTTGTGACGGACGCTGCTGTTTAATTAAAGTGTTACCATTGACAGTGTTTTTACTGTGTGGAAATAGATGAGATTTTGAAGAATTCCTGTAAAGTTGAGTTTATCCAGGCTGAAATGATTTGTTGATGTTGTACCAGTCTCTACCTGTTACACCGTTGAATTCAAAAGCACTTCATTTGTCTTGTGTTTGAATCACACAGACTTGGATTCATTAATCTGGTGTCTCCTTAACTCTACTTTAAATAGATTTTCAATGCTTGGTTGCTTCTCTATGTGAACGGTATTAGAACTCTAATAGTGGGGAATTCTGTCGTGAGCAGTTGGCATACATCTACGCATTAGTTGACTTTTAATCCAGAAATACGGCTTGTAGACAGTTCACCGCATACCTGAATTAACCACTTATAAGTATAGGTACATGCCCATGCAAAAGCTGTTGGGGCACTGTCATATGGTGGCCAAGGTGGCACGTTTAGAGGGTCTCTTTGATGTTGGTTTGCCGGTCCACCTCGCAACCTAATTCTAAACCCAAAGGTGTCACTTTTTTTGTGTATAATTTGTCTTGAGTTCTGCAATTGAAAATGTACTGTTATATTTGAATACCTTTAGAAATGTTATGGTTCTAAGCTTTTAAGACGTCACGAATAGAACAGTATACTCGGTACACTGTATACTTGCACGCTTGAGTAAGCCATTAATAATTGAAACCCTTGGCCCATACAACAGTCTTTTTTGTCAAATCACTCTCCGAGTCAGTTGAATGGGTCCAGGGTTTATATTGCGCATGATACAGCATCATTGTTTGGTTTTCTCGGTTTGTTTGGTAGTGTTCTACTGTTTTGACCTCTTTTCTATTTAATATTTTCAACAAAACGGCAATTGGGCAAACATTTGTTATTGAGTAACTCAATAGAACGAAATGCTTTAATATAGAACCTTTCTGGTTAAAATTCTACCAAAGTTATGGAATAGAAAATGGAATCATTTGTAGTCTTGGTTTTGGAAAGTGATCCTTTCTTGTTGTTTGTGGATCTAGTGGACTCAGCATAATCGGTTTCTTGAATCGATGAATTGTACGAATGCCTTGTGTACATCATGGGAATCCAGGAACTTTCGTAACGGGTGACACGTCACAGAAGGAACTTAATGACGACAATCTTGGTGTTTTGTCCAGGATATCGGGGTTTCTGATAACTTTATCATGAACTTTGGGATTTGTAACTTTACGGATCATTAATAGATACTTACACACACACAAATTCACAAAGAAAATGGAAAATGAGGCTTAGCATTTTACATTTTAAAGAAAAAGTTCACCCAAAAGTACTAATTCTGTCATCAATTACTCACCTTTGAGTTTTCCCAAATCTGGATGAGTTTCTTCGTTCTGATGATCACAGAGAATGGGATTTGGAAGATTGCTTATAACATCAGTTTTTGAATGCAATTGACCACTGTTGTATGAAAAATTACCTGCAAAAAGTTATTGTGGTCTAAGAACGGTTTTAGTTCTTATATATAGTTAATATATTTCTCTGTTTTCATCAAAACAAAGAAATCGAGGGAGTAATTCATAACGGAATTAGTATTTCTCGAAATTGTAAAAACATGTTCCACCTTAACGACTTTTTTAATTGTTTTAAGTACCATTATTTTCCCTAAAGGTTATTAACAGCTGTCATTAAGTCTTGTCATGATGCACCTAACCTCTGTTGGATTTAAGTCCTGCCCTAAACTGTATTTTTTCAATCAAATAACATTTTTACTGAAGTTATTTGTGAATATTTTGTTTTTGTTTTGTATTTCTTTTATTTAGTTATAATCCTTACACATAGGAGAGAGTATACAGAAGAGTATTGACAGCTGTATTTAGCTGCAGTATGTACATGGCCATCGTATGGCTGATTGTCAAGATTTTTGGGTGGGTGGACTTACATTAAATCTCCACCTTCTGTCTTCGCTGAATTAGATTTTTGCTCATGACTATTTATGAAGTTGTTAAAAAGAAGAACCCTGAGAGCCATCTGTCATACTAATTCACGATTCAACACCCTCACGTGCACAAAGGGTTGGGTGGTTGTGTGTGTAGAGATGATGGCATTAGTGGACAGCTTTAGATAGACGGGTTCATGTTTGCTCGTGCACACACACATCTGTTATCACGTTCAATGGCCAAAACTCAACGTCCACAATAAAAAAAAAAACTGCATTCACTACCATTTAAATTTTAGGGTCACTTTACTGATTTCTAGTTATTATGAATGAATGCCAAATTAACTGATGCGTAAAGAAGATCATGAAGTTTATTTTCATTTCCAGTAACTTTTCTCTCATTCTTTCTATTTGAAATGTAATGGTTATGAGCTCATCCTGTTGGCCGGTTGTTTTGCATCCTGGTTTTCACTAATGCTCTTTTTTTTCACCGCTTGACCCATGGGTGGCAGATGGACTCTTTACGGTTACCCGTGCCCATGACCTCACACGTGTGCAGCGAGACCTTTGATCCATCAGGCTGGCAGTCAGTGTGGACACTTCCTAAATTTGTGCAACACAGACCTACTCACACTTTACGCACTCTTTCAGTGGATATTAAAAGGTGCTAGGGTGTGAAATCACAGGATTTCCCTTATAAACCATTTGGGTTATGGAGTGATATACGATAATTGCTATTTAGAAAAGCTTGGACATGGAATAGCAAGATTCTCTGTGCTATAACGTGTAAGAAAATAGGCTTGTTTGATCCTGTTCTTGAAAGTTATTTTGCTAGAAAACCTTTATTAGCAGATGAAAGGAATGGGAGGTATATATGTGTATAAATATAAATTTATGTCAGGTAGGCCATTCAATGAGAACTTGGCATAGAGGGTAAAAAATGGGACTAACTACAGTTTGGCTTAGTCCCATCTTTTACTCTCTATGCCAAGTTCTCATTTTATGGCATACCAGACAAAAATGATCCGATTAGTTGCAAAAGTCTTGCGCAACTCTCCTCATAAAGCCATTTGAAGATTATTTAAGCCTTTGTTTGAATACTTTGGAAAGACAAGATATGTGCTAAAAGTTTTTCTAATGGTTTTCACACCAGAAAATAGAATAGTCTTGTTAATTCCGGCTTCCTATACAGACATAAGGCTGCTCAAGAATATACCGTTCCTGCAACCTTAGACAAGCTTTCATTGAACATGAAGGACTTAGGGATAAATAAGAAAGGGAGAATTCCTTAAACAGGATGCTTTTAACCCCAGAACAGATCTCTGATCATGTTTCCCCTAGAAATATTTGACGGGTTGGACAAAGAATAAAACTGTAGTGTCACTTTTGACAGTCAGTGTACTGTATGGGCTCCACACCGTTCTACACCTAACGTGATAGGTGCAAAACCACACAAGGCCTGTTCTAAACCAGATGCGCTTTAAACCATTTGTGCCATTCAAATACTGTTAAGGACAATTCAAAGGACAATAGACACACACATGCGGCAAATTTAACTTGAGCAAGAGTTTAGCTCAAAAAGCTCATCTACACATAATGTGTGAAGGGTACAGATGCACGAGGACACTCCGTTGGGTTTCTCGCATCACTCATGTGAAAATAACAAACTTTGCCCACAAGTAATTAAGAGTGTGGAACCGGATTGTTCTTGTTTGGTGTGAACACATCATTAGAAGAACCATGCCCTAGACAGATATGCATACACTTGGCATGCCCCATGACAAATGCGCTACGTGGCAGTGGATGCCACCTTTAATACTTTGTGACATTTTTGGGTCGCTGGATTGTTGTAGTATCAATATAGTAAAATGTGTGTTACTGGTTTACTCAACAAGATACTTTGAAAACCTATGGTCCAATGACTGCTGATCTGAGACACTGAAGATGAAACAAACTGAGCACAAAACCCTAAGGCTCAACACTAATTTGTGTCACTGTAACATGCCTGTATACACTGTAAAAGAATATTTCATGTGGCTTAGTCAATATCACAATAATAAACAGTTGTACGTACTTAAAGATATTAAAAGGATTGATTAAAATCCAACGGTTGATTTCTTTTAAATTTGCAAAAAAAGAATTATGTAATGAATGAATATAAATATTTTTGAGTTGATAAACTTAAGTGAGATTAACTTCATTTTTTAATGTACATATACGAACATTTTAAAAGTGTATTTACTTAATTTCAAAGCTTTTAAAAGTAATCTTGTTTAGTCTCATGTAATGTAAGATTATATTCCAGTAAAGCTTTTGATTACAGCTCACAACGTTTACTGTAAATTGACCGCTATCTAATGTTTTTCTGAGCAGTTTCCAACAGATATTCCGTTGACAGTGCGGGGGTGTGTCTGAGGGTTTGCCTGCAGCAAAGGTTAAGAAAGTTAAGGTGTTCTTACGCACTGGATAGATTCATAATTCCCACTTATTATATCATTATCGTGTAATAACTTCAGTTGTTGCGTTTGTTTCAGTCAATGCTATAATGCATGTACTCTCGGTCTAATAGGTATTGCTGTCTGTGGATTTTTGCAAATATCTATACATATTTAATAATATATATAAAGAGTTCAGATGCAAAACCATCTAAATCTGCCGGACTTCTTCTCTTATAAAAAGAGATAATACAATGCAAAAGCAGATACCTAATATTCAATATTGACCGATAAAGTGCTGAAAAACCTAATAATCTGTATGCAATACAGTGCAAGGTATCAGACTTGATGCGTAACAAAAAAAATTGCTTGCCTGGTAAAAGAGAAGTAACACAAATTTATTGAAATATGTTTGACAATATTAAATAATATTTATTTAAAGTGTAAATAAATGTACATGGTTAATTGTCACAGGTATTGATATAACATTTAATAATATACTGACATGGAGACCCAAGTATTAGATTGGAACATCATACTTCTGAATTGACATGTTTTTAGGTTTAATCGGTTTTGAACGGTTGACTTTGTTGCCAAAGCACTTTTACAATTCTCATTGTTTCAAAGCAGCTGTTCTTGATTGGAGTGCTTAACCTTTCATTTATTGTTACAGGATATCAGGAACTCATATTCATACCCCAATTATTGAATTATAATATATTACACATTATTCTATAATCAATGCCAGTGTGATAGAAAATCAATCCAAAGTGTGTTATCCCCGTTCGTTTGAGCCCTTCTTGTGTTTTGAGTTGACGTAACATATATTCTGCACCCTCAGACATTTATATTTATTTAAGATAGACATGTTATTTTTATTCATATCCTTTTTTTTTTACAAGAAAACATATTTTATAAACACAGGCAAATTACAACTTCTTTTTTTGTGTTGTTTGCAATGAAACAACACATAATTCTATTTATAAAGATCTTCATTGATACAAATGTATAGAAGCATTGCAATTTTATATGTTTTAAATATACAAGGTTAAGTTGCTTAAGTTGCTTAAGTTGTTGATGTAAACACACAATAAACATCAGTAAGACAACATAGTCAACCAACTTACCAATTTGAACTCGTTAAGTAATTGTGGATGTTTTCTCCTTTATAACACGTTATTCGTTTTCTTCTCGATTTGACTTTATTCTAAAGTATTTCTGCACTTTGTGATGCACATCTTTTGGATTTTGAAAGGTTACCATCTATAAACCTGTCAAACAGGCCATTAGTTCGCAGTAGACCTGGTCCGTCAGTTCCACCGGCTTGTATGAAAATGAGAAACCGTCTAATTCTTAAATCACAGGCACCAAACTGGACCGGGAGTACCGGTACTTGTGACAACACTAGTTGCGTGGAATTCTAAATTCTCCAAATATCATCTACTTCCATCTCTGGTTTACAGTGAGCGAACAATTATTATTTATTATTTAATTAAAAACGCTACTCTAAAAGATGTTTTTTTCTGGGGCGGGGTACATAATGAGATCATCGGTTCTTGTTCGTTGGCATAGGTCGGATTTATTGGAATTGAATTCACTCTTACATTACTTACGGTTTCCAGTTCATCCTAGTTCACTCTGAGTCATCGCGGGGTCATCTGAGACGCTTTGAGAGGTCACACGATCCTTAGCAGGCCAACTGGACCCCCATGCATTTGGTTAATGGCCTGAGAATCTGCAGAGCACAGTCATGGCTATTTCTGGCAATAGGTGAAGCCGTTGAGACTTTGTGACTTTAATCGGAGTAATGAGGCCTGTGGCTTGGGTTTAACATGACCAGCCACATGATCACGGGCTGTCAGGGGCTGAGGTGCACTTCATGGCTTCTGAATAAGAAGCGTGACCTGCCTGCTTAACATCAGAATAAAATTCCAAGGGCGGCTTTCCCTGCGAAAATCTACTTGACACGGAAAACAGTTACTCAGTTTGTTTACCCAGACTTACAGTTACCAACAAAACATCATTCTTGTGATAACTGCTGCTTTCTTTTTCCCGATGTCACTTTAATGACAGTACTGCTCAAACACACTTGTGTGTCTTGTCTTGTACTGTGACATCTCCACTGTCTCTAAAGTCAAAGGTTAAATGTGTCGCCTTGGATTTATGCGCCTGTGCATTCTGTGGGGTTGGGAGGAAACGTATAAACACATGTTTTGAAAATAAGCCATATTACTATGAAAAGCTTAGTCTGCCTTTAAATCTTTCGTGGACATATAAATTGGTCTCGTAAATGTTTTCTAATTCCAAGACACCCCTCAACCAATGATGATGTCATCAAAAGAGACCATACAGTGACCCTGCCTCAGCGCCTCTGTAATTATACATATTGTAAAAGATATTGTGAGACATTTACAAGAGTAAACCACACTCCCGTTTCCTCAGTGTCCACACAACACTTCTGCATGAGAAGTCGTTTAACTTATTGAAGAATTATTTTTATATGTGAACATTCGATATTTATTCCAAACTTTAAGGATTCAGTTTGTGTCATGGAAGCCTTTACAAAGAGATATTTTATATTTTATTTATGATATTATTTATTTGAATCGATATATTCATTTTTATCCATTTTTTATTAGGTTTAATATTAAGTGGATTTTTTTTAGGTTATTGTTTAAATACTCCATCTATTTACTTACTCATTCAATTAATGTGGGATGATGTCAAAGAAACGTGATCTCGGCATTGGGCAAAATAATTGTCATAATCGAGCATCTCCACTTTATGCATAATTTACGTACACACAAATCGCTCAACCGTTACAGTATCATCCTCATGTTGTGAAAACCACTTAAGCACCTTTGCAATTGCAAAGCAGTGCATATAACACTCAAGTTGTGAATGTGTAAATGTGAACACTTGCATGGGGGAGATCTGGTTGGGTTCACATAAAGGATGTCCAGTCCAGCCGGTCTAAGCTGTGCACAACCTGAACAAAGCTCTACTGACCAAGAACAGAGTAAATAAGGGCATGGCTCTTAGCTGCATTGTAGCTTAGTACTTCTCACGTGCTCTCACAGCCATTCATACTATAAATAAATCTTTTACAATCGTACAATGGTTACAATGTTACAAAACGTGCCCTATATGTTGTTACATAAGAGTAAGCAGACTGGGAGGTTAACGATGATCTGTAAATTGCTGTACTAAATTTCATTGCAAAAACTTAAGTTCAATACCATGCAATCTGTAGATTGCACTTTAGGCCCATACGATAAATGTATAACTTTATTATATATATATATATATATATATATTGATTTTGTTTATATTTTACAGTTTTGAACAAGAATGGTCACACAACCATAAAAAAAGTAGCTTACAGCAAGTAATGGCATTGCTCATATACAGTGGATGTCTTTTTTGGTCGCACCCCCTTCAAACCTTTAAAAGAAACCCATGACCCCCCCCCCTCCCCCACTGAAGACCCTCCAAATCCCTGCCACACATCAGACTAACAAATAATTTATCTAGACATAATGAATAGTTAATACTTTTTTAAAGTAAAAGCTTTTTACAAACCACTCCAGCTTTAACTCGACTGTTTATTTCACTGTTTACCGTTTTAATTGTTCTTTTCTGTTCTGCTGATGCTGATATTTGAAAGATAATATAACAATCTACAGAAAATACCACACTATGCATATCAAAATGTAACATAAAGCCGGTATTGCATGATATAAAAAATTAAATTAAAAAATTAAATATATATATATATATATATATATATATATTTATTAATTAAAACAAATTAGAATTTATGCACTGTTCAAACAAGCAGAAATTGAGATCTATAAAAGGCAAACTTTCAGAACCCTAACAGCCCTACTGTACACAAGATAATAAAACATAACGTCATTAAATGACCTCTTTAAAAATGAACTTGCATACAGTAAAAAGTGCGTTCACTTTCACCGCAGAGTTCATGTTAGATGAAATGTTAAAATAACGAAAACAAAAAATGGGAGAAAATGAATCCCAGGGTGTGACTGTTTACCGATCGGGTTGCCAGAGTTTCCACACAAGTACCCTGTTCATACAGTAAATGGGCACTGGACTGGGGCGTGTATGTTTGTATGGAACCGTGCTGAATTTCCATACACAAACATTGGTCACATTCTTCTTGAAGAGGAATTTACTGTACATCACACGTTTACACATAAACCTATGTGCATGTTTTTTTATTATCTCTGAGTTTAAAACCATGTCCACTTTTCATGGATACCATTTGGTCATAAAACTGCAGCTGTATTGCCGCTACAGTACTTATTTAGTTAGGTCTTTTTTTATTTGTCTGTAGTGGTATACCATGTCTCCGGGACATACAACACTGAAGAAGCTGTTGAATGAAGTTAAAGGGTTCGGTTGATTTACTGTACACAAATCAGGTCTACGGTTTTGCATGCTTGATGTTTAAACAAATAAGAGAAAGAGAGCTAAGTACATCTATGTTACAGTGGTCCCGAATATTATGCTTGAACTGAAGTTATTATCAAGAGACTACATGCCACCTTCAACCATTGTAATCGGTTGCATGATATAGTGATGTTGTCTAGGCAACCAACAATACATTTTATTTCGACATCAAATAAATCGATTTAAAGTATTTTTAAATGCTCTTTGTTTTTTCAGGGTCCGTCCGCAGTTGGCAAAGGAAAAGATAGAAGGATGTCACATCTGTACCTTTGTGACCCCTGGGGAGCCCCAGGTGGTTCTGGGAAAGGACAAGGCCTTCACATTTGACTATGTGTTTGACATGGACTCGCAGCAGGATGGCATCTACAACAACTGCACTGAGAAACTTATCGAAGGATGCTTTGAAGGATATAATGCCACGATCTTTGCATATGGACAGGTAAGGCTAAAGCATATAAAGAGGTTTAACGTTAATTAAAAAAAAATCGACACACATGTTATGTCTAATTACACATTTTAATGATATTATAAAATGACTGAAATTAGGTCCTCGTCCGCACCCTTTTAAGATTTAGGACCCTAGATCAGACACTTCGCCCCCGCTCTGAACATCTCTCGGCACAACATTGGACACCTCCAGCCATCCTCCTTCACCTTGTTCAATACTTTCCCTCTGACATTACGGACATGGCACCATTGTAAGACGTGATTTCTTTCCCATTCAGCTTTTGTCTGTCTGTTGGAAAGCTGGTGATCTAATGACAGACAGAGCTAGGGACAGAGAGCTGGATCATTTTTGGTCTGGAGCAGTGATGGGACAATGGTCTTGAAGGCATCTACTAGAGAGCTCCGCACCGTGGCAGTCATGCGCCGTCCATCTTAAAACTACCTATCATCTATACTAAAGATGACTATACCCAGTGCTTTGGCTTTTATTACTTTTTGCAACTCTCTGCCAGCATCTGAATACCAAATCATGCTTATAACAGACCAACTATGTTAACATATATAAGTCCAATAGTATCAGCAAGCCCAGGTCCTCGGAAACACTGTTGTATATTAATATATTGACATGTCCATAAAAATGTGCTGCTTTTCTCCGGAAGAAACGCAGAGAGAGGCGACACTCTGCCGGGAAAGTCCGACCTCGCTGCAGTATCGAAATATTACAGCTGAACGACAGCTAATGTTTATTAAAAAAGTCGACCTATGGGAAACCTCTGAGGTCACTGTTGATGAACTTTACAGAAACAATTTGGTTAGCAACTCACCGTTAAGACTTTCGCTACGGAGACAGACTGAATGAAAAGACTGGCTGGCTGGCCAATAATAAACAACACAGCGCTCTCGACAAATTAAGTAATTACATAATTTGAAGGACAATATTTCCCTAATGTCTCGTTCATACTAGGTGCGAATTGACGCAACTTGAACATTTGAGTTTGCTCGCTTCGTTCGCACTTCACATTCCCTTCATAACAGACACTACACGCGGGGCAGTGGCTTCTGCCAGACTTGAACATGAACTTGACAGCAGGAAAGTAACGTTATTGTAATATAGAGCGAATAATCTCAATCTGCCGGCTTTAGCGATAGTCTCAATATGTGTACATGCTTTTTTTAAATTTACCAGATTGTCCGACCTCCTAACTAACTTTCCTCCGATGAGGAGCCCTTTAATTCCTGTTTGTGTTAATGTATGATATGGAGCTGCTCCATCTCTCCAATTTAGGCCGCAAGATGTCTATTCGCATCTATTCGCGTCTCTGTGTTGACTTAACATGTAAATCACTGGCGTTTGATGCCTTACTCTCGCCTGGGGTGTACATGACAGTAATGTTCATTTTCATGTTTATTAAATGGTCATATCGGCAGCAGGTTGGCTAATATTGATACAACGGCGACAGGTTCATATTGGGCAATAAAATCGGCAAAACGATACATCGGTCGGGCTAAATTTCAAACATTATTTACGCACACTAATATACACCAAATGCAAAATGATGTTTAGAATCCGTGGGACACTTTAAGTGTGTTTTTATAGAATTTCTAGCTCATTCAATTCTCATTTGTCTGTTATTTTAAGGCCAAATTGTGTTTTTCGTTTTGTTACATAACATCATTCTTTGTAAAAAGAAATGGATTCCCAGACCTCTCAAAATATAATGACTTTTTAATCTTAAATACGGATGTGTTCCTTTTGGCCGTCCAAACTATTATGGGATCTAAATGTTTGTACGATTTCTATTTTTCTTTTGTTGCAACAAACACCTGGATAAGGTTTTCGCTGGTTGCTGCATGGCACACAAGGCTAAGCTGCTTTTAGCCGAGCTGTTGTGGAACCTGCTACACATCGAGGAAAGCAAACAAGCCATAAAGCTTCTGTCAAAACCTGAACGACAGGCATGTTCTGACAAGACGCTGCGGGCCTTTTCATCAGACTAATGGATTACTGAAGAGAGCCAAGGCTGGTTATCATCTTAAGTTCTGACCGCGGCCTTTCCCCATTGAGAACCCCAAACTCCTCATCGGTATTTCCCTGGCCTTGTTCATTCTCCTGCTGTTGTTTAGGCTCGTCCTGTCAGCGTCTCTTTCACAGGCTGACGTGTGGTCAGGCCTCTCGGTGCCATTCCTCGCTGTGTCTATAGCAACAGGGACCCTGGACCCCTTTTGTCTGGGTTCACCCCCCTCCGCAAACAGACAACGTCTTGGCTTTACATTTATGACACAGCCAGGAGCATCGCCATTAAAAAATGATCACAGTTAATGTTTCTTTAAAGCTGTGAAATGCAATGAAAAGCGGTGTAGGAATAAATAAAAAAATGTAAATTAATTCAATCATCTTACGGCAAAACATAGCATTCTAATAAAGAACTAGTTTCTTTATCTTAAAGGGATAGTTCAGCCAAAAATGAAGAATTATGAATGTCTCACCCTTAAACCTGAAAAAATTTATTTGCTTTGTTGAACACAAAGAAAGATATTTGGAAGAATGACACAATTGAATGAGACACCATTGCTTACTGAGTAAAAAAATAGTAGTCGAATGTGTTCCAGAACTGTTTGTTTTCTTTTGAAAAAGTTTCCTTTTGGTTGGACTACCCCTTTAAATGGCTGATCATTAACATTTTCATCATAAAAATGTGTAAATAGAGACAAAATCCCATATACTACATTATTATTAAACAATTATTTGTTGCTATTGGTATTTTTTATTACAACAAATTTAGATCATTTTAAATCATTTAATGTAATTAAAATGTTTGACGGAAAATAAAATATGAGCTTTTATTCCTGAGCCGTACAATTGCATTTTTGCTCACTTCACCTTAATTTTTGCAGACCGGTTCGGGGAAGACGTACACCATGGGCACAGGCTTTGATGTGAACATCGGTGATGAAGAACTGGGAATAATCCCGCGGGCGGTCAGTCACCTCTTCAGGGGCATGGAGGAGCGCAGACAGGCCGCGACAGAACAGGGACGTCCCGTGCCTGAGTTTAAGATCAACGCCCAATTCTTAGAGGTGAAGCAACAACCTCAACCTTTCTAAGTTATTCGTGTTTATTCTGAGCAAACCACCTTTAGGGTTCCACAGCCATGTGGCTCCTGATGAGATACAGGTCTGGTATTTTTGGCCTTAATGGAAGTCAAGATGTTGAGTTATCTGTTCAGCAACAAGGTTTCCATTTATACTTAGACAATGCAGTAAGAGCTGCTGTCATGCAAATAGTGGTGTCGACAGCTTGCCACAAATACCTCACGCTTGTCTTAACCTTGGCAGAGGTTGGAGATTTTAACACAAGCCTCTACTTGGCTAATTAATTACATAAACCGCAGGCATGTTTTCAGCTGTCTGAGGTGGGGCGTTTTGTTTCATAGTTGTACAATGAAGAAGTGCTGGACCTGTTTGATTCCACCCGTGATGTGGAGGCCAGGAAGCAGAGATCCAACATCAAGATCCATGAGGATGCCAACGGAGGGATTTACACCGTGGGAGTAACAACACGGACCGTTAGCACTGAAGCTGAGGTGAAAATGAACACAATAAAATAAAAAAGAAATCTAATAAATATAGATAACTCAATAAACAAAATAAAAACAACACTGTTTCAGGCATTAGTATGTTTGTTTGTTTTCAATTGTTTACACAACAACGTATGGCCTTTTTGTATATAAATGTACACATAACACATGGAACATATCCTACATTTTAAATTATCTTAAAAAATAGTTTCATCGATGTTAATCAAGTTTTGAGGAACAACATTTATTTCTCTGTTGTCTTTATACGTATGACAATACGTATACGTGGAGTATTCTATAGTCAAGAATTCGTTTTCCTGTCCTTTGCAGATGATGCAATGTCTCAGACTTGGTGCTCTCTGTCGCACCACTGCCAGCACTCAAATGAACGCTCAGAGCTCGCGCTCACATGCCATCTTCACCATCCACCTGTGCCAAGTTCGCGTCTGTGCCTCAGAAAATGTGAGTGGTGCCACCAAGAATCTAATGGAAGAACGTTCTCCCTGCTGTTTCATTCTGATAACACTAACACAGAGCTGTAAAAAGAATGTGGTGATGCACATATAAAGAGGAGAAAATGTGCTCCAAACCAAATGTTTACACAGTTGGTTTGTAAAGAATAAAGCTGTATGCCTTTATAGTATTTTATAAAAATGAATCTGTAGTCAAAATACATTTGAGTTCTTTAATATACTTAGAGCACACATACACGTATCGCACGTATCATTTTTGAATGGATTTGTTTTACAGGACACAGAGACAGATAACCGGCTGGAAAACAGATCCACCGAAATGAACGAGTTTGAGACGCTCACAGCTAAATTTCACTTTGTGGATTTAGCCGGCTCGGAACGCCTGAAACGTACAGGAGCTACGGGGGACAGGGCCAAAGAGGGCATCTCTATCAACTGTGGACTGGTATAAGGAGAACTTAGAAATGTGTTTTAGGAATCATTTATTTCACTGGCCAATTTGACAAAGCTCTTGGTTTTTAGTTCCCACACACATGGATCTGGGCTTGCTTGTTAGACTGCCACTTGGTGGCTTCAAATACAGCAACTCTCTCATAGATGCGAGCTATTTTAATGGGACACACATTACTGGTTATATCTATTAATTCTGGTTTCGTTCTGTGGTGATAAAGCTAGCTCTGGGCAATGTGATCAGCGCTTTGGGGGACAGGAGCAAACGTTCCACACACGTGCCCTACCGCGACTCCAAACTCACCCGCCTGCTACAAGACTCCCTGGGAGGAAACAGGTCTGCACCTGTTGTTCATTTTATTTCCTTGAAGCCATTTTATCGTCAGTGTTTCAAGCATTTCCATTCTTTGTCACTTCCAGCCAGACGATGATGATCGCCTGCATCAGCCCATCGGACCGAGACTTCATGGAGACCCTGAACACCCTGAAGTATGCGAATCGCGCCCGCAACATCAAGAACAAAGTGATGGTGAACCAAGACCGGGCCAGTCAGCAGATCAGCGCTCTGAGAACCGAGATCGCCCGCTTACAGATGGAGCTGATGGAGTACAAGACGGTTTGTTCAAAGATATAAAATGCCTACATTTATTCCCTATAAACAACAATGCCCAAATTGTACAAGCATATCCAATTCACCATGACGTGCCACAATACTCTAATGCAAAACAAAATTTAAAAGATCAATATTTCTGTCTGCAACAGGGGAAGCGTATGGTTAGTGAGGACGGATTGGAAAGCATAAATGACATGGTTCACGAAAACTCAATGCTGCAGACGGAAAACAACAACCTACGTGTTCGAGTGAAAGCCATGCAGGAAACCATTGATGCCCAACGAGTCAGACTCACTCAGCTATTGAGCGACCAGGCCAACCAGACCCTCGCCAGAGCAGGTACATATAAAGAATGATAATAAGACTTCATTTCATTCATCTGATCTCTAAAAGAAGGATTATTACATTTTGGAAAAATTACCTCTGCTCATTTTAAATGTGCTGAACTCTTCCTCAGGTGAAGGCAGTGAGGAGATCGGAAACATGATCCACAATTACATCAAAGAAATCGAGGAGCTCAGGTAATGCACATAAAGCTGTGTTTTATTCTAAAAAGGTAGCAAATGCAAACTGTTAGGACAGTACACACTGTACATAAACATTTCCAATAAACATAAAAACTAATATTAGGAATAAACCTGACTTTCTTTTTTTAAATTACACAAGATATCTTGAAGAATGTTGGTAAATGAACAGCATTTACTTTTATTGTATGGACACATAACCAATGCAAGTGAATGAAGAAGAAGAACATTAACTCAAAGAACATTCATCAAAATATATTTTTTGTCTTCTGAAAAAAGAAAGTCATACACGTTTAAGGGTGAGTTAATAATGTGTAAAAAATAATCGGGGGACCTATCACTTTAAAGTTTCACCCAGCAGTATTGACCCAAATATGTTATTATGCTACCAACGAGCAACTAGATTATTTGTGCTTTCCTCTCCTACGTTCTATCTCTACTGCTTGTTCCTCTTTACGCTACTTCTGTGTAACGTGTAAACGTGGGTTTTTCAGAGCGAAGCTTCTGGAAAGTGAAGCTGTGAATGAAAACCTAAGGAAAAACCTGTCCCGCGCATCCACGCGCTCTCCGTTCTATCCCGGCTCCACCATCTCCCCCGCTCTCATCGCCCCCGAGAAGGAGGCTGCGGATATCATTGAAATCGCAAAGAAGGACCTGGAGAAACTGAAGAAAAAGGAAAAGAAGAAAAAGAAAAGGTAAGCTGCACACATTGATGTTCATTGACATTGACGAAGTTAAAGAGGTCATGAATTACTTAATACATTTCTTTGTTCTGATGAGCACAGAGAAATGTTTTTGCACCTCAGTAGGAAAAATAAAAGTGGTAGTTAAAATTACCACATAACTTTTTGTCACACATTCTTCAAAATATGTTATTTTGTGTTTAACCAACTTAAGTAATTCAACCAACAAAGGCATTTTTCCTACTATGGTGTTTTACACAGAACAAAGGAATGTTCGATTTTAAAAAACTCAAAGTTTGGAAAAAGATGACAGAATTTACATTTTTGGGGTTAAGTATGCCGTAAAAAAAAAGTTGAATGTCTCCTTTTTTGAGATGAAACGATGCATGGCATTTTCATAATCATAAGCATGTGATGTTTCACTGATGTCCAGGAATACCTTCAAAACCTTCACATTTTTGTAGCATTTTATCATTTTACCACTCCCTCTCATATGATTTACTTTACCAAACAATACTTTAAAAAATCATTACAAAATATGTGAAATATATAAACTTTTTGTGTTTCATTTAAGTCTCATAAAGGATTTAAATGGCATGACAGTGAATACATGTTATATACACAACTGCCGTCTTTCTACATAAAAAATGCCAAATACAGTTCACCCATATCATAAGATGATAGGGTGGAATGTCAGTTTGGTTTACTTTGGTTAAGCATTACAAAACAAAACATCATTACAAAAATACAACATAAACAAAGCAACATTGTAGAACAGAAGCTTGTGCCTCACATGATCTTCTCTGCCATCATCATTGGACCTGTTTTTTTTTCTCACCTCACTTTTAAATCCTCCCCTTTACTCTTGAAGACTCCAGCAGATGGATGAAGTTGCTCATGAGGATCTTGAGAATGTCAGGTTGGGAAATCTCGCTAAATGCCGTATTCCACTAACCGTAGTAGTCAAAAGGACTCGGATCCATTGTTGTTTACTAATCTTACTTGAATATAGTACACCACACAATTTAGTTTCGTCACTTTAGGTTCATCAAGTTTCCTTATTTTTCTTTTCCTACACCAATGCTGGAATTATATTATGTAGAAGTCTAGATGATCATCATCTACAAAATTCATATTTGATCCGCTGTGAAACATGCTTTGGATTTACAGTAAATATAGGATGATTTATTTAAGGAATGATTGGTACAGCTTTACAAGGTTTTCAAGTTCTTGAGTTTTTACATTCACTTATATTAACTAATATAAATAAACACTGTATGAATTCTGTTTGGATGTTTAACATAATTGTAAACTGTTACCAAGCTAAGTTGAAATTAATCTTGGGTTGAAAGGATAACATGAACACTTGGTGCTTTTATTAAAACAAATTGGATTTCATCGTCCTAAATCATATCTTGTGTCCGTCATGAGTTTATGGTCTTGAATTTGTAATTTTTCTCATTGTGTCATACAGTGTCATTAAAGAGGAGGGGCCAGACAATGAGCAGGACAAAGACCCCTCAGAGAGAGCCAATGATGAACCAGAAGCAGTATGTTTAATTTTTTTTCAATTTTTTCAACCTTAAGTGTTAGTTTTGAGCACATGTGAACTAATTGTGTTTTTCATGTAACATAATTAAAAACAGACTTCAAATTTTAAATCGGAGAATAACATGGATATAACAGAAGGGTTATCAGTTGCCTGGTAACTTCAAAAAAAGTCAATGATTATAAAAAAAATTGCAACTTTTATAAAAAAGTGAGTCATCTCTCATGTACAATATGAGATTGATCGAGATTTTTTCCACTTTTAAAAAACATCATTTTCATGCACATTATTCTCTTCTCAATGTTGAAAAGTCTACAGATCCAGTTCACAATATTTAAGAGAATATAGTGGATCTTGTGAAAAATGTTTTATGTGGCTTTGTAAATACCTCAACAGTTATATTAACTTAATAAAATCTTTAACAAACACTACATGATTTTTAAGTGGAAAAATTCAAACAATTGATTAAAAATTCAAAAGTTAATAAGTTTATGTCCCTTTATAAGTTTATGTAATGTCAAAAAAATACTTATTTAACAAATAAATATTTCTAATAAACACCACTATTTTGGTGAACTATAATAGAAATATTTGAGTTAATAACATTTTCTTAATTGTTATACTCACATATATGCAAAATTGAAGCGGCATTTTTTTTCTGTGAATTGTCTGTCGTAAGTATCCAGTAAATTTCTCAGCACATTTTTGTGTTAATAAATGCTTTATGCCTTAAAAACATTTATGCTTGTGTGATGTTCTACTGAAGGACGGAAGTGATCAAGATGAAGCTGAGGATGCAGACGGAGATGAAGAGGAGGATGAGATGGAGGTAGACAGCTCTGAGGAGTCTGACTCTGAGCTGGAGGAAAAAGGTAAAACGTTGAGAAACTCAAATAAACCAATCTGTCCGCTTTTTCCCTTTCTGGTGATGGAATCTGCGGTTTTTGTCTTGTGAATGTTTCGACAGATGACTTCCAGGCAGACCTGGCCAACATCACCTGCGAGATCGCTATCAAGCAGCGACTGATTGACGAGCTCGAGAACAGTCAGAGACGGCTGCACACGCTCAAACAGCAGTACGAACAGAAACTCATGATGCTGCAGAGCAAAATCAGAGACACACAGCTGGAAAGGGACCGCGTGCTGCACAATATGGGTACAACGTGCAGACAAAACACTGATAATCTCATTGATTGTGTTTCTTTTTAAAGAGAGGGTAAATTTATTACCAGCATTAAAATAGAAGAAATATATTTCGACGAATGTAAAGAAATGGTTATCTGACCCCATTGACTACCATAGTTGTCAAACTTGCCCTAAAAAATCTTCAACATCTGTGTTCAACAGAACCAAAATATTTTAATTTTTTTTTCTCCTGACGTTGTCATTGGGGTCCAAGAATTGTTTGGCTATAAGCATTCTTCCAAATATCTTCCTATTTGTTCATCGGAACAAAGAAATTGATACAGATCTAAACAACTCAAACAACCCTTTAAATGGTCTTTTATGTATCTAAAAAATAGTAAAAACTTTATTTGAAAAGAAAACACTCGTGATCCTTTTTAAGGCTCCAAATTTTTTACGAAAATGAGCATTAAAGTTGGATTTTACCTATACATCTCAAAGTGATTTCCATCTTTGAAGTTGTCTTATTTAATCAATATTTAAAAATCAATGTTATATTTTGACCCAAGATTCTTTACATTGCCTAGAATAAATTTTTGCTTGAAAAAATAAATCACTTTCATTTTCAGGGTCACATTTTGTTACGAGTTAGGCTTGTCAAAACCTCAAAATATTAAATTAAAAGCTTTCCGTCTTTTCCTGTACTACCCTCTTGTGGTATTGTTTAGAAACAGCTTGACTGGAAGAATGTTTTTAACAATCCTATGCAGGCTCCGTGGAGACCTGTACAGAAGAGAAAGCTAAAAAGATCAAGTCTGAATATGAGAAGAAACTGACCTCCATGAATAAAGAGCTGCAGAAACTACAGTCGGCACAGAAGGAGCACGCTCGCCTGCTCAAGAACCAATCCCAGTATGAGAAACAACTGAAGAAACTGCAGCAGGAAGTGACCGAGATGAAGAAAACAAAAGTAGGTTTGCCTATGCCAACATTTATTATTGCATACATTCAATTGTCCCACATTGTTTGTAATAAGACATATATACCTCGAAAAATGTACATTGGTGAGGTATGGATGTGTGCTTGCAAAACAGATCAATAATGTCTAAAGTTTCACAAAGTTGACAATATTTGTATAAGAGTATAGGGACTTGCATTTAAGACATTGTTTGTATATAGGATGTTTTATTTTATACTTCACTTTTTCACTTAATTCTTTTTATTTGTTTTAAAGCAGTTTTATAAGAACTGAACGATTTTCTATTCTTTGCAGAATACAAATGAAGATGGTTTGAAGAATGTTGTAAATCAAACAGCGATGCCATCCATTCCCGATAGAAGGAAATGGGTGTCACTGCTGTTCGGTGAACAAGTTTGAAATGTCTTCTTTTGTTTTCCGCTAAAGAAAGTTGTGCAAGTTTAAAATGAATAGCGGGCGAGTAATTGATGACACACAATTTTTACATAGGGGTGAACAATCACTTTCAAATATTATTAAATGTCACGGTGACTCTGTTGCCTTTAGGTGGTTCTGATGAAACAGATGAAAGAGAATCAGGAAAGGAACCGTGTCACAGAATCCCGTCGGAACCGTGAGATCGCCACTCTGAAGAAAGACCAGCGCAAACAGGAGGTTGAATATTGCCACTTGGACAGCCCACATACTTACATCTTGATCATTTATTTTTCCTAAATAGTTTTATTCTTGTTTTAGCACCAGCTGAGGCAACTTGAGGCCCAGAAGAGGCAACAGGAGCTTATTCTGCGCAGGAAGACAGAGGAGGTGAGGCTTTTTTTCAACATTAATTCAATTTTACTTTATGAAGCTCTTTCGAAGGTTTGCTTAATTAGTATTGCATTGTTTCTTACTTTTCAAGATTAAATGAAAAACTTACCTTAATTTCTTGATTTTAGAATATAACACCAACAATGTATCTAACTATAGTCTGATCTCTTCCCTGCATCAGATAACTGCCTTGAGGCGACAGGTGCGACCCACATCCGGCAAGGTTAACCGTAAGATCAGTTTACCTGAGCCTTTACAGGAGTCATCGCTTCGTACACATCGACCACAAACCCCAGGGGCGACTGCGGCTAATGGAACAAGGTAAGATGCGATTCATTTCAAATCGGTTACTTAAATGGGATGTTTGCAACTTCTGTAACGCTGGCCTTTTGAAAATGGAATGCAGAATGTTACTAAATGTGAGTGAGTGTGATTTATTTTCCAGAAAATATCTGATGAGGACAGGAGGAATATATTCCGCTAGGTCGGCACGGGCCAAATGGCAATCATTGGAGCGACGTATTAGTGACATCATCATGCAGAGGCTGACCATCTTAAACATGGAGACTGATATGAATCGTCTGCTTAAGGTGACAGTTGTTTATGTCTTGTGGCCTATTACTATTTTTCATATCTATATTATTTTACATCGATTCCAAAAACAACAACCGTATTAGAAACCGGTCACCGCGCCTTAACCAGAAGTGCTTGATCCTGATTGGTTGACAATATGTTGATACTTTTTCTACTGCGCATATACAAGTCGTTGGCTTTCCATTTTTCTCCAGGCTTCAAGTACAATGATAACTCTTTCAATTCTGTGTACACAGCAACGGGAAGAGCTGACCAAGCGCAAGGAGAAGGTAATGAGAAAGAAGGACAAGATCACGAGCGAGGACGCGGATGCCGACAGGACCGCCCTCTCTCTCACGGAAGAGATCGAAGTGCTGACTGCTAACATAGATTACATCAATGACAGCATCGCTGACTGCCAGGCCAACATCATGCAGATGGAAGAAGCCAAGGTATGTGAAGAAAACAGGTAGTTAAAAGTGTAGAATTAAAGGATAAAGTAACCATATTTTATGGTTTATAATTTGAAATAAGTTTGTTATGAATTTGTTCATACAGGAGGAAGGAGATACAATGGACGTATCTGCTGTGATCAGCTCATGCACACTATCAGAGGCACGTGTCCTGCTCGACCACTTCCTGTCCATGGCTATCAATAAGGTATCAGAGATTGTAATTTAAATAAAATATATTCGGATATATTAACAAAGATGCCAATATGACGATTTAAGCATAATAGCAATGCACTTTGTGATGCACTTGAGGCCAATGACTTCATTCTTTGATATTGTCCCTTAATGATTGCTTAAGGAAGTTGTGGACATTATTGGTCCCTGTATTTAATCGGTCATCAATACCAGCTTATTTCATCGCATTTTACCATCAGACTTTAAGCATGGCGTCATTGAACCTGTCCTAAGGAAATCTAACTCGGCCTTAAAAATGTTAGACCAATCTCTAAATTATCTTTTATGAATAAGATCCTAAAGAAGGAGATCCCAGGGATTTTTTAACAAAGAATTAAATGGATACTTTCCAGTCTGGATTAAGATCTAGGCATAGCACTGAATCAGCATTATTAAAAGTCGATATTCTGTTGTGTATTGATTCTGGGAAAGCGGTCGCCTTAATGATGTTAGACGTGACCGCAGCCTTTGACACAATCGATGGCGTTATCTTAGTCGTGGAGACTTTATAGGAATAGATGGAATTGCTCTACAGTGGTTCTATTCTAATTTGCAGGAAAGGACATGATCTGTTACTATTGATTATTTTGTTTCGGAGCCTGCTTCTACACTGTGTGCACAATTATTAGGCAAGTGATTATTCTGACCATATCATCATTTTGTCCATAATTTCTCACTCCAAGCTTTATAAACCTGAATGCTTACAGTATTTAATGCATATCAGGTGATGTGTATTTGTATTAAAAGGGATAGTGAGGCCTAAGGATATCAACTCCCTCTATCAAGGTGTGCATTATTATTAGGCAGCTTGTTCTCCTCCGGAAGAAAGGGCCAAAAGAGAGATTTCAAAGTTGTCAAACATTTTTCAATTCACAGGGATGCAGCGGTCCTAAAATATCAAAGATATTGGGCCGTGATCACCATCAAACCTTTTGTAGCAAACAGTCAACAGGGTCGTAAGAAACGTGTCGAGAAGATTTAAAAAGAATCCAACATTAGGCCACCAGTATGACATTATCCTCCTGTTCTGCCATATTCAACAACTGCAACCTACCTTTACTGTCAAGAAGTATGAGGTGTTCAGTTCATGGCCAACGTAAGACATGGCCAAAGCAGGAAAGGCAGAAACCCGACCCCCCTTTGAATAAGACCCATAAGTCAAAACCTAAAGAAGACCGATATTTCAAAAGTTCTTGAACTGATGAGATGAAAGTGACTCCTGATGGACCCGATGGACGTACACAGAGCTCCACATCGACTCAGACGCCAGCAAGGTGGATGTGTGGTTCTGGTATGGGTAGGTTTTATTAAAGATTAGTTAGTTGGACCATTTCAGGTTGAAACTGGACTCAAAACATTTCATTTTAATGCAAGATAATGCTCCATCCAATGCATTAAAGTACTCCGCTGCGTGGCTGGTCAGTAAAGGCCTTAAATTACAAACTAATGAAATGGGCGCCTTCTTCACCTGACTTGAGAACCCTATTGAGAACTTTTGGGCCCTTCTAAAACAGGACGCTTATGTAAACAGTAAACCTCTCTGAACAATGTCTGGGAGGCAGGATAGAATCCGATGATGACCTTCACCTAAAACGCAAACTTTCGGTAGCCGAAAAACCAATTGTTTTTTTGTCTTTGAATGCGACGTGCACAAAGCAAAGAAACAGTCCAATCAAAGGCGAGCATTGCCTCGTGTCCCTGGAGCCACTGCTGTTCCACAAAAGGGCCATGTGGTGTCACTATTTATTGTAAACCGGCTGCAAATTGTCCAGCCGTTAACACACGGTAGATGAGATCAGCGGATCCAGTATAAATTGTACAACTAATATAAACCAATCTTTATTACTTATATTTTATCTTGCTTTTGTTTGACAAGCAAATTGTCACATTGTTTTGGGCTGGTGTTCATCATATTTGCATGTATATCATAACGTAAAATATTAATTAATCTATGAATCCTTCTTTCTTTAGGTCTAAATAAATAGATTTTAAGCATGCAAACTTTAAATGGGTTTTTATTTCTTTGGCTAAAATCATTAAACTCATCGGTTACATTTTACATGTGTAAATGCATATGATCCGCATGATCAATTTTAAAAGATAACTTCATACTTCAACTTTTTATGCAAGATTAGAAATATCTGTAACTGATTATTGTATAAAACTTGAACATATGTTTACCAAGTGCTATAAACACAGCAGTCATAACCAGCAATATCATTTTCTTGTTAAAACATGACAAAGACATGAAACCATAAACTAAAATCTCAATCCATGTTTATTTTTATGTCGGTCGGAAAACATTTCACATCAGTTGGTACGGCGTGTGCTGTGATCTGAGCGTTTCATCGTCTTCCGTTGCTGTAAAAAATGCTGGAATGCGTCAGTTACTCGTCACTTGGCTAATCGAAGAGGAAGAGCTGGTGACAAAAATCCTATCGCAATGTGAACGAACATTAACATAGCATGATAATGCCATTTACCACTTTTATGTTAAGGATTTAACACTGAACCTTCCTCTTGATCTCGATGATTGTACGTCGTTTGTTAGTGTCTGCCGTTTCCAGACAAACTTCTGATTCGTTTTATTTTTTTAATGACACACATGGATTTGTGAGAAACCTTGGAGTAATTTTAACCTATCCTTGCTACTATGGACTTGAAATATATTATTCATGCATTCATTTGACAAGATTGGACTTTTGTAATGCTTTGTATATAGATATAAGCGACACATCGGTTACCCGTCCTCAATATGTGCAGAATGCTGCAACAAGACTTCTAACGAATCATAGAACATATGATCATATCACACCTGTGTTGATCTTATATAATGCTGGCTTGTTCTTGTATGTGGTTTTAATGTTCTAAATGTGTCTATGTTTAGCACTTTGGTCTATCTTTATGGTTTTGAAAGTTCTACATAAATAAATGAGTTGAGATGAGTTGAGCAATGCATTGGCTATAACAAAACCTATATTGATTAGATTTTTTTTTGTAATATTTGTAGTATATTTCTTATATTTGCAGTTACTAATATCGCGGTACATTCGTTTAATATCTGCCAAAATATCAACCCACTGAAAAGAGAATGTGATTATAAATAGATACTAGAATACTTGTTTGTAGTTTATTGTGAATAAGCTCTGTTTTCAATTTTAAAGACTTCATTTTCTTGTGGGGTGGGAATCTGTCTTATAATCAGGACAAGATGGAATCTGCGCAATTTTTTGTTAATTTCCCCAGAAATCTTTATTAAGGAAATTATTTAGGTACCGGTTCTAGAAAAAAACACTTAAGCAGTCAACCTCGTGTAACATCATATCACTGTGAAATAAGACACTCCCTTGATACTTTGACATGTTGTCATAGGTTTGCATCGCGCAGCTTAAACTGAAATACAACTACTGGAGTTAAAATACATTTAGGTTGTGGGCTCGGATTTCGTGTGGCCCTGCCTATAATGCGTGCCGAACATTGTATTGTTTTACACTGAAGTGTGAGGTCTACTTATAAGATTTGTATTGTTTTCACATAAAACAATAAAAATAATTTACAATCACTTTTTACTTCTCCGATAACAAAAATGTTGTAGGCTACACAATTGTCACGTCAAAATTAATAGTCTATTTTAAAGGTTTGCTATAAAAAGTATTTCCCACGCTTTTGAATCAAATATGCAATGTATTTATTATGTATTTTTACCTATTTTTCCGAAACGTGTTCTCCAAAAAGTGTTGTTTTATAATCAGGGTTGGCTTATTCTCGGGACAATATTGTCAATTATAAAATTGTTAATTCCTTTCAATACCATTCACTTTTGTATCATCCATCGTAACCATTTTCAGGGCTTACAAGCGGCACAGAAAGATTCCCAGATCAAAGTAATGGAGGGCCGTTTGAAACAGACGGAGATCAACAGTGCCACCCAGAACCAGCTGCTCTTCCACATGCTGAAAGAGAAAGCCGAACTCAACCCTGAACTGGACGCCCTGCTCGGAAACGCTCTCCAAGGTGTGACGTGCACACAAACACCTGTTTGGCATCCAGCATGTTTCTTTTTTTTGTCTGGGCTTGTTCATTTTAAGTTTGATGTTGATTTGCTTTTGTTCTTTTGTTGCCTGAATTCAAACAGAACTAGGTAACGTGCCCTCGGGTAAGTAAAGGCCACCATGGAGTTGTTCACCTGTGCATGTCTCCCGTAGACTAACCGCAGACAGTAACTCTAGCGTAGAGCTGCATGGTTCTTGACTAAACTCACCTGCCGACTTCTTTTTTTACAGCATATGCCTAACTAAAGTATTGAATATAGAAACACATTAGAACGATTAATGTAGATTTCTGAAATACACAGGTGTTGTTAGTGTATAACAGTGCTGGATCCAATTATGTGTACTATTCAAGACATTGAGTGCTATAAATATTTTCGATGGGTTGATATCAAATAATATTGTGGCCTCCTTTATTAGTTTTTCTATTGGAATGCATTTATTCCCAACCTGAGATCCCCTCTAAACCCCATGCATTTTCAGATAGTTGGTGGAAATGTATATGCAACCCTAATGCTGGCGTCCTGGCTTTTTCCCACCATGCACAGCTCTCCTCTAGTTCTTTTGAATTCAGGGTTGCCATGATGCATGTCACTGATATAACACTGTTCACTGACATATATCCCCAAGTTTAAGCCAGCTCTTTCTGACGCTGAATTGTGTTTTGTCTTTGTGTGTGTTATTGTGCTCATTCAGAGAACGGCGATGAAAGTAGCAGTGATGAATCATCTCAGACTCCCACAACAGAGAAAAGGCAAGCCTTGATGTCCTTACATCCACAAATCCACGTTAAATCGATTTGATTCCTAGTCTAGCCGTGGGTCAAGTTGTTTGCGTGACCCAACTTGGGTTTTGTCTAATGGACAATGTTCAAAAATGTATGTTACATATAAACAAAATTGGATCGAGGATTTGAAAAGTATTTATTCTCTTCTAGTTCTTTAGCTTCAGATCTCATGAAGCTTTGTGGAGAAACCAAAGTCAGGAATAAGGTAAAACAAACAGAAGTACTGTAATTCTGTAAGTCTTGACCTACATTTTTTCTACGTTGTACAACAGTATTGAATAACTGGATGCCATTAATACTACAACTTAAGTACTTTAATGTTCTGTAATGGATTTAGGCCCGTAGAAGAACAACCACTCAAATGGAACTGTTGTACGCCAACACTGGGGATCCTGATGTCCCGCCGGAGGACTTCTCTGCACCGCTGCTTCCTGTAGTGGGTCCGGATGGTCATAAGGACCCTGTAGTCCACTTAAAAGACAGGGACGCAATAAGCTTAACATCCAAAACTAATGCGGCGTAAGTCATCTCTCAACATGTATTCTGTGTTCCCAAATTAATGTGGATCCAGTTCGTTCTGCAAAATGAACATTCCATAAAGGGTTTTTATCATGTTCTATTTTGTTTGTCAGCCGTAAACCAAATACAGTTTGATAGTTTTGTAATGCACACAAAAAACCCATCATGCTATCAAAACTTTTCTGCAACTACAAAATGTGTCTTCTGTATAAAGGACGATAGATGTTTTCTCAGAACTAACTTAACTTGTGTGTCTAGATATGTATAATTCAAAATACCTTGATTTCAATAGCTCCAGTGCCAGATCTCCTACAGCAACAGAGAGGAGGTCTCTGGATCGCTCACCTGTCGCCCGCAGGAAAGCTCAAGAGAGAAGCCAAAACCCAGCGGACAGAACCCGAACCCAGGACAAACTGTAAGAATGAACTTTCCTGTTTGTTGTTCAATGCTTGGTTTGCAGCAGAAGTTTTCAAACACTTAAAATTCCATAACACACTCTAGCACACAAAAATATATCACATAACATATGTAAAGTAAGCAATAAGCTAGTCGAGGCCGCACTGCATCGTGAATAAATCACGGATTAAAAGGGTTGTGACCGCACAATAAAAACATTAAAATATAAATTAATGTTTTCTTTAAAAAAATCGTAACTGCCTCACACTATAAAAAAGTAACTATAGGTTTATGTTGCTAAGGGCGGTCAGTGGATGAATCCGTCTTAGCCGTGCTGTATCTTAAAAAAGCTGCTGAACAATCAGCATTGAGTAGCGAAACGAATCACAAGAATAGTTTCTTAAGATCCGTGGTAATACAATACGTATCTTAATATGTATTAGGATGTGATATGCGATTCTTACACCTCTGATATTTCAATAGAGTTTTGTATGTAAATATGCGTCTTTATGTAATTATCCGCCTTTTATGATCTTAATTCATTGTCTGCTCTCTATTATTCATGCATGCAAATATTTGGATTAAAATAAAATTAATCGGCAGTGTTTAATATTCATACATGCAAATGCTTTAATGAAATAGTCAGCAAATTATGCAAATAATGTAGCATTAGTTGATCCACGGTCATTATTCTTGCATGAATAATGTCGTCTGATAGTCTAACGCATCGGTATTGTGTTTGTCTTTGATCCAGAAGTGCTGTAAATCCTCTTCAAGCAGCCCGGCCCAGTCGAGCAGCCAAACTACAATGTGTGCACGTGGCCGAGGGTCACACTAAAGCGCTGCTGTGTGTGGACTCCACTGATGATCTACTTTTCACCGGTTCAAAGGGTCAGTCATTCAACTTTATGACATTTCTAAGAGAAAGTAATAGTGCCATGATCTAAACATTGAAAATAAAGCTTTTAGCTTGTTCTTTGTAAGTCAAGGAATGTATCAAATTTCAGCAACTTTTGTTATGCCCATAGTAAGATCTTACTGATCTAATCGTATTAAAGGTCATTATCATCTAGGGATGAAAGAACAATCTGTCATGTAAAGGTGTGCGATTTTATGCAATATATGTTAACGGACAATATCAAAAAGAAGATATTTCACATCCTTTGAATATGTAAGTCTTAAACTATATGAATAGACTCCTCAGACAAATGTTACTGGATTATTGATTATTCGTACAACAAAAGATTAAATACGAGAGCTCTGTATTGTTATAAACAACAAAACAGGCAATAGAAGGAATATATTACAATTTAAATGGTTTAAACAAAACTATTGAGTCAAAGTTACCAAAAATAGACAAAACACATTAAAAATGCCATGATTATAATTATTATACACCAAAATTATTCAATGCATAGCATTAGTCATGTTACAAACTTGCTAATACAAAAAAGTTTATATAGTACACCGTCAGTTAAATAGAAACAATATAGGTAAAGTGAATGCCATACATAATAATGTGATTTTGCACAATGTTCAGACAACAGTCACGATATTATGTCGCACACCACTAGTGTCCAAAATGATGCTGTTAGGGATAGCAGTTGAGCATCCTCCACTCTAGCACATTGTTAAGTGCGGAAATACAGATCGTATGCAACATAACAAGTGGGATTCCATTGCGCTCTTCATTATCTGGTTACCATCATTCTTCAAAAAATCTTCTTTAGTGTTCTGCAGAACAAAAGTTATAAAGGTTTGAAAGACACAAGGTTTAGTAAATAATTTGTCTATTTGTCTAAAAAAAAATCTTTCCATTTAAGAAACGCCATATATTAACCTAACTGGGAATTGTAATTCTGTATGGAACACAACAAGAAATTTTGCAAAATGTCCAGAATGCTCTTATAGTGAGAATGTGGTATTTATGCTCCAAAAATGACTTTAAAAGACTGATACATTTTAATCTTGTGCATCATGCGCCATATTCTACATATTCTAAAGATAACTTTGTGTCATATTATTACCAAATATGTGACCCTGCCTCGTGAAAAACAGCTTATGTTGGAAAATGAAGTTCTGAAAAAACGATCATTAAAGTTTGAGTTTACCTAATAATCTCACTATGATTGCAATCTTTGTCATGGTCTTACTCAATCAATATAAAGATTTCAATGTTATATCCTTTGAAATGTTCTTTACATTCTGTAAAATGATTTTATGTATAAAAAGTAGATGATTAATTACTTTAAATGATCTAACAGGCACATATAACTGATTATGTTTTTTTACATCCCAGATCGCACTTGTAAAGTGTGGAATCTAGTAACGGGTCAAGAGATCATGTCTCTTGGAGATCATCCTAGCAGTGTGGTGTCAGTCCGTTACTGTTCCAGCCTGGTCTTCACCATCTCCACTGCCTACGTCAAAGTTTGGGACATCCGGGACTCTGCCAAGTGCATCCGCACCCTCATGTGAGTAATTCTCTTGGTGTTCCAGTTACTAAAGGCAAAGGTTTTTGGGTTGTTTTCAATGCCATAATCTCTGTCCCTCAGTTCATCTGGACAGGTGTCTCAAGGTGACACATATGCTGCCATGAGCAGCGGTTCTGTTGGCATCCCACCGGGGGAAAACCAGATCAACCAGATCGCCTTGAATCCTTCCGGAACGTTCTTGTATGCTGCATCAGGCAACACGGTCAGAATGTGGGACTTGAGGAGGTGCTGATATATTACTACTGCTGAACGATTGAGAGATAATGAAATCATTTGAAACCATTTCATGTTCATCTTTTTGTCTTCAGGTTTGTTTCCACGGGGAAACTGACCGGACATGTGGGAGCGGTAACATGCCTCGCGGTAGACCAAATGGGAAAGGGTCAAGACGTGGTCATCACAGGCTCAAGAGATCATACCGTAAAAGTACGTTCAGACATTCACACACGCTGTTTGCGAAGCCGCACATGCCTCCTAAGTGCGTGTGCTGATTTCCATATGATAATTTTCACCTTTCGGTTCCAGCTCACGCACAATTTCACAAGCTGTTACGGCTAATTTATGGTTGCCTGAACACAAATGATAGTTTAAACCATTAATACGCCTCCAATGTGCAGCCAGAATCATTGAACACAGTGTGAAAGATGCTTTTGGACTCTGGGATGCAGCTCTAACTAATTAAGTTTGTATTGCAGATTTTTGATGTGGTGGAAGGTGCTCAGGGCAGCATTGGTGCCACACACTGTTTCGATTCGGCTCATCAGGACGGACTGGAGGCTCTGGCAGTCCAAAGCGATTCTCTGTATACCGCAGCCAGAGACTGCTGCATTAAGAAATGGAACATGGCCAGCAAACAAATGGAAGAGGTAAGAACTTGGGGAAGGTAGCTGACTGTTGGCAAAGAGTATGGCACGGGTTCAAACCCCGGTGGAGTGCCTGTCTACACAGCATTTTTGGGCGCAGTAGGTATTTTGTCATTATATGGGGGATTTTTTAACATCAGGCAAGTAAACTGATTGTGTTTCATTTCTTCTATGAAAGATCATCCAATAAAGCAAACCATCATACTTTTCCAAGCTCAACTATTTTATGAGAAAATGCACAAGTTCACTGTAGATGAGTGGATTTCAAACTCTTTAAAATATTTTAAGACCTCTTTCGCCACTACTCTGCACCCACTCACGATGGAAGACATGTCTTTTGCTTCTGATCTCTGTCGGGATTTATTTTGAAACATTGTCATTAAGGAAGTTCTGCGACTTCAGGGTTTGACATCTTAATAAAACGAAATTAGAACTGAAAGGAAAAGTAGCAATTCCAGACACGGCTCAGACAAACACCTACACATGCTGTCATCCTAATCTTGGGGATGGATTGTGGAAGTCATGTTCACACTGCCCAAAAAAAAAAAAAACACACCGAGAGAGACAAATAACACATCCAAGGAACGTGTAGCCTTAATATGTTGTTTTGATGATAGGAGCTTTATTAATAAAGAAATCATAATAATTCATGAATGGAACAGAAGGTATTCTCAGGGATGCATACCAATCTGAGTTCTATGTAATTTCCCCATATTTACTCTTAACATCCGTCTTGCTTTGTTTCATATGGTCTACGTGTAAATATATAATATGTACAGTGACCAAATTAAAGACTTACCTTGTTGTATCTTGGTTTGACATTGGGAGGGTGTAACAGTAGCTGGCGTGTGAACTTTTGCTTGCACTGTTCACAAAAGTAAGGGAAAGTTTAATAGATACTTTAATGTTTGTGCGTGTGTGATAAATCCTATAAGAGGGGGACAAGAGATTGTATGAAAAAAAAAGTTGATAATATTATATATAATAATGTACAATAATTTAAAATAGCAGCAACGTTTTCTGTGTTGGTCACGTTAACGGTAGGCAATAGAATATAGAGTTTCTACACTGTATCCATGGATGTAGAATGTGTGTGTGTGTGTGTGTGTGTGTGTGTGTGTGTGTGTGTGTGTGTGTGTGTGTGTGTGTGTGTGTGTGTGTGTGTGTGTATGTGTGTGTGTGTGTGTGTGTGTGTGGATGGGTTTGTGGGTGGGTGTAAGGGTGTGCGTGCGTGCCTGTGTGCCCGTGTGTGGACATGTGTGGGTGTGTAAAAACTGTCATGACCTTACCAATTACTTGGTTAAATAACACATAACTTTATAAAAACTTTTAAAAATAAGTAGTTGACGTGGGTCCAACTTAAAGGTGAACAGTGAATCCTCACACATTTATATTATTGTTTTATTAAAAGATGACATGAAGCATTTTAATTGTACTTTAAGAGACAAATCACATGGGTATTAGAACAACCAAATGTTGACACCTGTTCTATAAGTAGCCTTTATAAAACGCTTAGTTCCATTCCTCAATTCTGATTGGTCAACAGCTGTGTCATATTCATGATTCCGCTTCACTTAACGGTTCTGTGTATCAACGAGCCCCCTTCTTAAGACTTACGGGACAAAGTTTCCAATTTTAAGACGTGGTCACCCTAAGAGAGCCTGTCCATTGCGGCTGAAAACGCTTGTTGTGGGCATTTGCACAGCATTTTGAAAGCATAGCATTTTTTAGTCCAGAGAGGCTCTGGTTGCTTTGATGTGGAGTACATAAAGAAGAAACGTATTTTATTTATAGCTGAATATAGAAAAGTAGCGGGTAGCTGTAAGCAGGACGCTCAAATTATGTCTTACCAAGGTAGCCCCGGGTCAAGTGAAACATTCATCCTAGTATTGTTATTTCATAACAAAGTTAAAACAGTCCGGTGGAAGACATTTGATAAAGACATCTATTCTGGAAAACAAGCTATATTAATTATTCATCCATTGTTGTCTTTTATCGTGATGTTTGGTTCACGAAAGAGCCGAAGCGTTGTAGTAAACCAAAACAGCCGACTCTCGTCAGGGAGAGCGTAATCTTTTTCTCCAGGTAGGGACCGGACTTTATTTGGATAGGAAACCATGCTTGGAAGAGGAGCATCTTACCGCAATGTGAAAGAATAGCTTCATTTGCATTAATTAAATTATAAATAGAGAATACCTGCATTGCTTGATGCTTTTTTATTTAATGCGGTTACTATGAAACCACCTGTCTGTAAAGTATTACCGTAAACTTATATTTATTTGTGTTTCCTCCATCATGCAGCAGGTAGAGCGGGCTCATTCAGATCTGGTCAGCGGTATGGCCGTAGTGCCGGGATCCAGCGCTGTCATGAGCAGTTGCAAGGGCGGACTGCTCAAGTTCTGGCACTCGGACACGCTCCGAGCCCTGGGAGAAATAAGGGCTCATGACAGCGCCGTCAATGACATCTGCACTAACAGCAGTCATCTCTTTACCGTCTCAGAGTGAGTAACAACACTTGGCAAAGACACACCATAGATTGTGTAAGAAGAAGTGAGTATTGAATCGTTATATTCTCTCTTTTCTTTAGTGACCGGACGGTAAAGATCTGGCAGCTCAAAGGATCTTTAGAGGATGGCTTTCAGTGATCAAATCATAGATGGACTTGAAGCTCACAGTGAATTATTCTCCTAGTTTACTCTTCTTTGTCAGTGAAACTGTGATTCTTGGAAGCCTGTTCGGCAGCGGTCCGTATAGCTGCTGTACATTTCTTGACTACGATGTTAAAGTGCCCTGTTTATATTTATGTTTGCGTTGTCGAATCCTAACAGGAGATGTTGTAGGTCAACGTGTGTGTTTGTTTGAGTGGCACATCCTAAAGCTGGCCTTTGGGCATCACAGACTGCCAAATGAGCAGTGCATTTGAGAAGCAAATGTGTTTGTGGGTGTAAGAACTAGACCGAACTGATCTGCTCCGGAGATATTCAAAAAGGTTGATAGCAGTTATTCCTGTTGTCCGTTGACCAAAGAACTTTACAATGGAACAGTGACTTGTCACGGATGTCGATTATACCGTAGTCTTAACTGCACTGGAACGGCACAAAGATATTTGCACCAGCGTCCTCTTTGTGTCTGTCCTCTTTGTGTCTGTCCTTTTTGTGTTTGACTTTTTATGTTTGACTTTTTATGAAGCCCGGTTTTCTTGTTCAAACCTTTGGGTAAGCTGTACAATTTCTTCCATTGCTCTGTAGTTATTATGAATGTCAGATGGAGTTGTAAAATAAACGACATCTGTCAAAAACATAATATGCATGTTTTTGTTTCATTCCAACAGAATCGAAGGAAAATTGTTGTGTAATGCGCTGACCCTAAAGCAGAGAAAATGCATTTCAGTATAGCGTTGATAGAGGGCAGTGCATACACACTATACATTGAACAGCTATTATTCGCCATAGGATTCATCGTTTATGGTCACTTACTATTGTTTTTCATTGCAGGAAAACAGTTTAATGCATGTAAACTATGTGATAGAGAGCTATTGCAATAAGAATTCTGATGATTTTTTTTCATGTTCTAAAAACTAACTCGGCATTTCATCAACCTCAACATCTTGAGCGTTCAGTCTCCTATGGGCTCATATCAACTGTTTATATTATGTTTTAATATCTCAACCCCTTCAAGACTTTATACTGATACTGTTTGGGTCCCTGAATCTCTTTCTTTGGGCTTTTTGCTTTATTAAATCAACTAAGACACACATCGTGTAATGTGTTAAGTAGTTCGAAATCGGCAATCACAAATCAGAATCAAGGACCATATTAGACCGTATTGATCATAATCAAGTAAGATTAATTGCAAATTAAAAGAACTGAAACAGTGTGAGGTCTCTTTACTTTCTCCGAATCAAACAACATATTCCTTGAAACGTTATTTATCAGGAATTCAAGCAAGGGAGGTATACTTATTACCCAAACGTGTTTTTGCTGAAACACAAGACGAAAGAAACAAATTTAAGAAGTATTTCTTATAACAGTGGAGATATAAATATATGGACAGTAGTCACAAAAACAAAACACGTCCGAAATAACTTTAAACCTACTTCTAAACTTCTCTCTTCGAAAGGGTTTAAGTAAAAGTACAGATGCCTTATGGCCAGCTTGACGATGGCGTGGGTCTAATTTTAGATAAGCAGTAAAGATGCATAACTTTAAAATAGTTATCCTCACAAATGTATTCCAATTAGGAGGACACACTTTTAATAAGTTACATAAGCAAGTGTCAGTTTTATCTGGGCATTTATATCCATTTCGGTGATTTATACTTTGTACTTACAGCCAGCGTGACAAATTCTGTTGCCATGGTTATGGTTATGGACTCTTGTTCTCGTTTATACGAACATCATAGATGAACAGATAAACATATAGAGCATCTGAACAACAAAGAAAATATAATATTTGAAATATCCCTGGAATCACATGTAAACACATATGTTTATTTATTAAGTATGGTACATTTGGTATCATTTGGTACCAATACATAATGAAGGATTATCATCTCTTCGCAGGAATTCTTTGGAACTTATTTGTGACTGTTTAAATTCACATCGCCAAACCGAACAGACAATGTACGAGAGTTTGTTGATTGATGATTTCAGACCCTGGAACAAACCAAATGGAGGTATTTTGAAGAAGGTGTAAACCAAAGGGTAACCACACTTATTGAGTTGCGTTGGTTTTGTGTCCATACAGTTGAAGTGAATGGGTGGTGACGCTGTTCGGCTCGCCTTCTTCAAAATATCTTCTTTTGTGTTCAACGGTAGAGCACAAATGTTGTCCACATTTTAAAATGAAACGATTTATTTTAGACTTTCAAGTTGCGGAGCAAGTGTCTTACCTAAATGAGATGCCGGATGATAGTTGGTCTGTATGTGTGCTACACTCACACAGCTTTAAACAAGACTTTCTAGTGTTTGCTTCTGTATCTTTGATTTATAAAATGGAAAGTTTTAAACCTTATTTATGATTGCATGAACCTTATCCAAAAATGTTATAAATTATTATAAATGAGTTTTTTCATTGTAGATGAAATGTACATCCTCTGTCCTCTAATATCTTTATTTCAACAAAACGAGAGCACAGTATAGACCAATGAGAAAATGAGACCCCTCATCATGACCGGTTATCAGCATCATCTCCCTCTCCATCAGGTCTAAAAGAGCAAATGACTTCATCAGAAAAAGCCTGTAAATCAATCTGGGAAGAACGAAGACATCTGATTTATGGGGCATGCTCTCATCACAAGGATGAAGCACTTTTGCTTGTTTTCAGTTCTCCATTTATCCCACATTTTAAAGCGTGTCCGGCATAAGCGGATGCAGAAGTGGGACACTGAAAACACTGAAGCACGATGTGGTGGTATGAGTATGTCATGATGACGTGAGAGCCTTCGTGGTTGAGCTGGTCGATGCTGAGAGATTCCTTACAGCTGGGTGAATTCCCTCTTCTATATTTAGAAGAGCACCCTGCGAAATGAAGACAGCTGCTGGGCGATGGGGCTCTGCGTGTTGAGAGAAAGGGCTTGCTGGGTGCACGGTGTCAAATCTTGAAAAATCATCTAGGAAATACACAAATACTGTACACACACATATTAAGCACACAAAGCTGTTGATAGTGTTGTGGGATTTAATACATCGTACACCCTCTCCGTCTGTCAGAACGAAAAAAGATTATATGTAAGCATTGACATTGGCATCAATGGGCTTTGGTTACCGACATTCTTCAAAATATCTTCTTTTGTGTTTTACTGAAGCAAGAGAGTCATACAGATTTGTACACATTTGCATACAGAATATCACAAAATGTACAGTGCAGTAAAGTAAAATGTATTATGTGTAATGATATCATTATGTGTTAATAATAATTTAATATTGTATTATAAATCCTGTAGTGTATTTACAAGACAGCATTACATTAACCTCATACCTGGTTGGTTAACATTAAATATAACTAACTGTATAACTATGTTAATAAATATATATATATATATATAGTGTATGCAATATTAATTCTGTATTCATAAAAGATCAGAGCTATGACCTTTTCACCAAGCTTATTTTGTATCTTTGTATAGCACAAGCTTATTTGTGTTGCATAGCAACAGTTTGCTACTGTTTATGTGTCAGGCATTATATCGTCTAACAGTATGATGGAATTATATATAAAGAACGTGATGCTGTGCTACGGTCAAGAGTGAGGAGAATAAAGCATTACTGCACACAGAGAAGCGTTAAATCAAAGTATAACCAGATCTATGAACAGGTCCAAAATGGAGATAATCAAATTGTTTTTTTTTTTAATATAAGCCCCCACACAAAAGACTTTTTATTCCTCCATTTATGATTCGACTCAGTTTTCTTTTTTACATTAAACCTCATAGGCCATACAACCCATTCATGGAATATCAAAATACTAATATGAATAAAAAGTGTTTTTAATATATTTTAATCTGTCGGTATTGATGTATTGATTAGTGTTAATGGGTCTTTGTTTGTCATTTATCTTAATCTAGTCATCCAATTTTACGTCGTACTCTGTACTTATGTCAAGCCCTGTTAAATTCTTCCAGTATGAAATAAATATAAAGACCACATGTGTAACATCTGCCATGACACTTCAATAAGAGGAACTGAAATTTGGGTCAGAATTATAGGAGATGTAAGCCGTTTAGCTTTAACTCTTTGTTGTTTTATGTAAAAATGAGACTCGAGCGGAATTATATACATTATTGTTATATCAGTATAGCACATAACTATAAGATTAAGTCACGTATACATATGCAGTACTTAAAGTTGATGATTTCTATGTTCCTTATTCCGGTACATTACAGTATGCATGTTGTACATTACACACAACACGAGCACAAAGATTGCATCAAACCAATGAGAATTATTAATAAAACATCACATTGTCTGCAAAATATTGTCACCAAATGCATCATTTTCAACCCCTATTAGGGACAGAAATAACCCAAACAAAGAATTGTGTATTTTAGGCCCAGATAGTTGTTGAAAGAACCTCCGTGGTTGAGCTCGGCCTTGTTAACAGTTGAAAATAACCGGGTGAAAGTTCACCCTTAAATGAAACCCGGTCATCATTTGCTCTCTTTCTTTTTTATTTCATGCCTGTATGACTTGTGTTCTGCCGCAGAACACAGAGGAAGATATTTGTAAGAAAGTTGGTAACTGAACAGCAGCGACATCCTTTACCTTCTATTGTATGGACACAAAACCAATGCAGTGGGTGCCAGCTTTGCTAAGATATGACAAGAATGACAAGAATGTGATTAAAGCAAGAATGTTCTAGTTTAAGAGTTTGATGCGCTTTCCGCTTTTGTATGCATATAGTTGGGGGACTTGACTGGAAAACAAAGTAATTAAAAACATATTCTGATCCATTTCCTCTCCAAACGGGTTGATCTTGCTTTTGTAGCCGGGCAACTTGTTGAAGCACTTATTCGCCTATGGCTGTCTTTGCGATTTATCGCTTCGTTGTCTCCTCGATCCTTTGGCGTTTGGATAAAAGCGGCAATGCTGTGAAATAATCAATGGTTCCATCAAAACATCGAGGTTTTTAGTATTCTGGCAGTCGGTCAACATTTGGTTGTTCAAATACCATCAAATTCATAGAGAGTTCTTTTTACATTTACATTTAGCCATTTAGCAGACGCTTTAATCCAAAGCAACTAAAGAATCTAGAAGACAACGAAGCGGTTAATATCAGAGATAACAATAGGTGAACAAGTTCTTCAAGGAGGTAACTAAGTAACACATGGCGAGAACAAACCTAAAGGAGGGGGGGTCAGTTTTTAATTTCATGATTTTTCATTGTAAAGTAAGAGCTATTTTCAGGATTGTCACATCCATAACCCTACATTTACTCGGACGCATGGATATTAATATAAAGTTATTATTTTATGTTCTAGAAAGAGCTATCCCTTGGCCATTTGTTGGATATGTATGATTCTGATTTTCAGATTTTAATTCACATAATTCATAAAAAGTTTGTTGCCCCCCGAATATTGGGGTCCGTTTTTGTCACGTCCATAGCATGGTTTTATTTCTCTTTTTTTAAATAGAAACCTTGTTCATAGCCTGATATTCTTCTGATGTTTAAACACCATCAACAAGTGTTTTGTAAGATAAAAACAGTTTTACGATTACATTCGAACTGCGTTTTCGTCCATGACGCTGGAAATGCCCAAAAGCGAATGTAAATAAGATGATAAAACTAATAAAGACTAATAAAAACATCCAAAAATGGTTAGCAACTATTATCACCATGACTACGACGAATACAATAATGGTAATAAAATGGTAATAACATTGTATATACTTGTTAAACAGCAGTGTCTGTGTTAAATAAAACACACACACACACACA
>CM065659.1:5813870-5838870 GCA_033220385.1 Triplophysa yarkandensis
GTGTGTTAAATCAGCGGTGATGTTCTTCTTGATGTTGATGTGAAACACAGAAGAAGAATTGAGAGAATATGACGGTGGATTTTGAGGAATGTATTAAAGATTCTCCCAGATTCAGGTAAGATCACAAACACAACACTTGTGTTCTTTATGTTCCTACATTTATTTCCCTTGTGTTTTCTATATGTGTGTCGTGACACACAGTGGGATTTCTGCTCATGATGTTAATGTTAGTCCTGATATTAACAAACGTCACATCACAACATCACATGTGTGTGATATATTCTGGGTTAATATGAGTGACAGTGATATATGTATATGTGATTATAAATGAATGATATTCTGGACCAGATGAAGGATTTCCTGCTGATAAAAGGGCTCAGCTTCACAGGTTTGTTATGTAATGGTTAACACATTTGATGTTTAGTTGTGTTTATAAATGTATATGATGATACACTCGATATATCACATGTGATTCTGTGCAGTGATGATGATGAAGGAGAGGGGGGGCTGTAAATGTTAGTTATCATGACCACTGACCGCTCATCTCTGGGTTTATAAGAACCATGTTCATGTGATATGGTTCAATTAATGATGTTTTAAATACAGATATTAAATGCAATGTAAATCACAAATGTAACCAGAATGGAGCATCCGCTTATCTTTTATCTCTTTAAATACAGTATTAGTATAAATAAAGGAGATTCACTATAATTCCTTTAACATTAATGAAAAGTGTGTGTATAGTTGACACTACTGGAAATGATTTACTGCAGTTCAGCATGTGCGGATCTAAGCGCGGATACATTCACTGCTTGAAATACATTGAAATGAAATGAGTCATGGGTTTCTTTCCTTATAGATGAAGGTTTACAAAGACACTTGTTGTGGCCTTATCTAGTTCTATCTCACATGAGTTTCTATATGATATCTTGTGTTCTATCAGCTGAACTGTAAACTGTTCTGATACACACACTTCTGATAGACGTCTACTCGATGTCTGCTGTTTTATCTGCAATACTCTGTTACGTCTCAGAAACGTCTGCTGTCTGATGTCAGAGAGCTATAGAAGATGTCTGTAAGATGTTAAGGTTTTGAATGGATGTCCAACAGCAGATGATTTTGACATCTCCAGATCTTAAGCAGACGTCTTGAGGACCTACATGTGCTATCAGGGTGGTGCTCATGACTGTCATTGTTTATTCACTCTCAAGTTGTTTCAAACCTGTTAGCCAGAAGTCAGAACCTGTTAAACCAAAGATAGTGACTGGGATTTCTGGGGGAATATTGACAGTACAAAAATTATTTTAAACATTAAGATATCTGGAAGAATTTCGAAAAACAAACCATTCCAGGGCACGTTTGACTAGCGTTTCATTTTTCAATGGGAGTCAATGATGCCCTGGAAATCTTAGTGTTTAACATTCTTCCAAATATCTTTCTCTGTGTTAACCAAACCCAAAAATGTAGGCAGGTTTGGAACAATGTGAGTTTGAGTATATTGTCACAGAATTTTAAATTTTATGTAGACATTTTATGTGGATGGCTTACCATATTCAGAGACTATGTAAGCAAAGCCAGATTGGAAGATACAAAAATGGACTGTGTATGTTTTTCACACGTGTTTTACATTCTGTCCCCTTTTGATGCATAAACTTGGTTGAGAGTATAAAAATACCGTATTACTGTAATGCACTTTTGTGGGCTTGGGATAAGTGGAAAACTGCATCTATTCTAATCCATTTTCAATTTTTAATTTTTAATTTCAACATTCATAAAAACAAAATAAGTTATGAGAGAATAATACATGAGATTAAACAATGCCTCAACAATAGGCTTGACTTAATATTGTCTTAATTCCAGAAAAGAAACTCACCAATGAATGTAGCAAAGTACTTTATATTAAGCAAGATATGTACTAGTATAATGCTCATGTACTTTAATTCCTTGGTGCATGTTGTCCCTTTAGTTTCCTTAAACTACTGTTAAGATGAAGTATTGAAAACTTCCCATTATAGCTAACTCATCTGGAAAGAATTTCATCTTAATTTCTTCTGGAATCACAGCATTTCCATAACCAACAGCCTGGTTCCATGAGGGGTATTCAGTTTCACTTAAAACATAAACCTCGATCGAGTCACTTTAGACAGAGAATGAACAAGAGAACTGGTGGGCACGTGGTGCTTGTGAACGTGTTTATGGACGGTGCGCTGCTGTTTCGAGCCATGTGAAACTGGGATGTGGAGAAATGAAGGAAAGAAAATAATCTCATTCATTTAAACAGACTGTCATCTTCAGGAAAGGTTGAGGTGTATGACGCTTTCTCATGCTTCAACTTGCACGATGCGCCAGAATTAGAACATAAGAATGAAGGATTGGGTGGATCAGGTGTGGCTGTGGTATCATTCTTACCTAATACCTAAAGTACCTTACCTTAGTTCACTTAAACATTCACAACCTCTCATATTGTTCCAAACCTGTATGCCTTTCATCTGTTGAACATGACGAGAAATAATATAACAGGGCTGAAGTAAATGGAGACGGAGGCTGTCAATCACCAACATTATATCTGATCTCTTGTTTTGTGTTCGTACTCGTTTGGAGCGAAGATTTTTCACTGTGCTGAACACAAATGAAGGTATTTAAGCGTAAGTTTATGTTGTTTTCGGTCTCCTTTGACTCTCATAGTATGACAAGAAACTACGACTTTAATTGTATGAACAGAACTACAGGGACATTTCTCAAAATAGAGTCGTTTGTGTTTATATAGAGGAATAAAAATATGTGGGTTTGAACAAAATCTTTCCTCTGGTGAGTTTTTTCCTTTGGGTAATCACAGTTAAAGAGAATCCCAGCGTGCAAATCAGAACATTTGAAACATGTTTATAATTCGCTTTAAAATATTCCATCTGGTTTATTGGCCTTTGACAGTGCTCTCGTCACAGTAACGTATACACACGCGTGCAATTGTGTATCTTTGAAAGAAGGGAGTGTGTGTGATTCCCAAAAGCTTTAAAGAGAATCTATGTAAAACAGCACAAGCATGAGTTTTGCACCAAAGCCTTTATTCAAAGTCGAAGTAAAAGCCACGATAACACATCTGTCACAATACTCTTCATTCAGGTTTTACCCGTGACAGCCGGCAGCATCTTTACTGAATGCAGTAGAACCGGTGTGACCATTTGTGGACAAAACTATGAACTTCCTCACACTTTCCTTTCACAGAAACATGCATGTTTATACAAGCAGGGGTTAATGTTACACTGTGTCATCCGCATAGACATTTATTAAACTATCACATCCAACGAAAACCAGAACATCAAAATCAAGTTTGTCTGAAAGCGTTCAAAATATGTGTTACGCAAACAGTTCCATTCATAAAACTGGACGAACGGCATCATCGTCGCACCCTGCGACTCTGGCAAATGCTATTGTTTAGAACAATTGCCAGGAATGCCAAAATAAATGATAACCATTTTATAAGACACAGATTACCTTTAGATGCGTTTCTATACATTGACATTCAGTCTGATCCCCATAATAAACTATCACGTTTCTCCTGGCTTCCCACAGTGTAGGAAACACAGATATAGGGGTTATGACCCTGGATCACAGCATGTGTTTCTAATGGATGGGCTTCCTTAATCGGCTGTCTGGAATGCATGAGAAGAATGTATGGTTTAAGATGACACAGAAAGGAACTTGAGAACATGAAATGCACACCGCTATAATGCAAAAAGCATACTCAATACAGTCCGCTAGCTCTTAAGTTCCAATGCAAGTGGTTGAAATCAAACCCTTGAAAAATCCTGATCTTCATGTGATTAATGGGAATTATTATACAATTATTTGTGATAATGTTTTTACACAAAATAAGTAATTTTGAGAAGTGAATAAAGGCCGTTGCTATTTGGTAACCAACTATCTTCATTAAATCTTCTTTTGGGTTCTGCACAAGAAATAAAGTCATATAGTTTTGCATGAACTGTCCCTTTAGTATTCAAAGAAAAAAATATACATTGACAGTGTAATCTGCGATGGTGCGATCCATACATTACATATGCCATCCTTTTTTATTCTATATTAATACACCTGGTAAAGGCACAACCTCAGTCAGTCCCAAATGTCAACCGGATGTAATCCCTTCTGTTTGTGAATAATGCAATATCTCCTTTTTCTAATATGCATAAAGCAATGTGAGCTGGTACCATTTGCAGGGGATCCATCGGGACTGGTTGCCATGGCAACAGGAGGTGCTGTACATCCTCTCCCTGTGTTTATTCTCAGTCGTGGGCTTTCTGTGATTAACTTTTTAAATAACATCAATGCAAATTCATTAAAGGTTTCCAGTGATTTGCTAATGCTGAGTTGATGTATTAAATCATTAGGTCAAGACGGACTTGGTCGATATTAACTTGATACCCAAATCTGATTCCCTGTTTTAAAAAATTGAATTATGCTTACATTTTGGCTTGTGATATTTGATCATAAGCTTCATATGAATGCAGACCCAGTAATCCCGATGGGTTTATCCCATTGAACCAGCTCATTGGGTTTAGAGCTGGTACATTTGCACAAGCTCCGACTGCATGTAAAAACAGCTTCAAATGGCAATAATGTAGAAATGAAAGACATATGTGATGTAGAATTGGTTGTAACCCAACACACACAATCAGACACATTTTAATTTATTTACATATACCAAATAAACATTGAAAATATATTCTCTGTTTTCACAAAGCTATTCCACGTTGATTTATTTCACAAGCCAACGTTCTGGTTTTAACAGTCTGTACACAAGCATTCATCATAAATCAAATCTAAAAGAAAGGAAAGCTCATAATAAGGAATTACAGCTGTTTTCTTAAGAGACTGATCCACCATGTCTTCAGGAGCATGCTGGGAATACCAGGATGTCTGCTTTCATGTCAAGGCCGTGCCACTTCCAGTTATGAACTTCAAAGCTGCAGAAGATATTGATATGGTACTCACATCTGCTTGGAGAAAAATATTAGTGGTAGTTAGTAAAGGAACTATTTCTTTTCATTATGCAGTCAATGCTGGCAGTGTTTGTGTAATTAAGATGTCTTTCTTAAGATGTTAGCAAGCTAAAACTCCTGCATTATTTATCTAAATAAGGGCCAATGCCTGTAGCTGTTAGGTGTCACCGGATCTATCATTACTATTTTTATTGCCCATGTTTACAATTATAAAACTGCAAGTTTGAGTTCTTGAGTCTTATTGGTCGAGGCATGTGGTTGTAAAATTCGCAGAAAAACAGCTGAATAAGCTCAGTTGTGGTGTGGTACTGAGAAAAGATGCTCTGAGCTGAGAAAAGTCACATGCAGTGGCACTTAAAGATTCTTTAACTTGTTTTTCAATTTTCTTTGTGTGTTAAGTATCTGCAAACAATCTGTGAAGTTATAAATCTTAAAGGTCATGATAAAGGGAGTTGTCATCAGATGTGTTGGACTACAGTAAACACCAGGGTTGTAGTCCTTCAGTTACTTCTGTGACGTGTCATCAGAGATCGGTTACAGAAGTAACACGATGTCATCTCATCACTGGTGTGATGCAGTAACTGACAGCTGAGTTAACCAATAACAGTAGATAAGATCGTTTGACCAATCACAGTACATCACTCTGAAAAGCGAAGTGATTGGCCAAATACTGCAAACAAGCGTGTGGCAGAAATGGCGTACTATATTTGTAACATCAGCATCCAATGCGATTGTAACAACAGTGGATTAAACAGCATCAGTATCAATTTGATGCTGAATCTGATCCTAAAAATGAAAACTTTTGAATGTGGATTTGAGCAGAATACATCGTCTTGACATCACGTCTACTTATTGAAACACTACAATGACCCTTAAGATTAGGCCTTCTTAACTTGTGTGCACATTTTAACGGACTTCTCCAAATCATAAAACTTTGTGAAATGACATGTATACATGAGATATTTCAAGAAGGTCTGGATGAGCCTTTGCTCTAAGATAGAATATACATTTTGTTCAGATACTTTAATTTTTCCTATTGTACATGTCTAATACATGCTTGGGAAGCTTGTAACACACTTAGATCACAGGAAAACATGAGATCTCACTAAATGACTCCTCTATAAACTCTTTCCATTGGATTAGAATGTAAAAAAAACTCTGGCAGCTTCAAAAATGTCTCATTCGGGATTTAGCAGATTCTTTCTTACTTTTTGGACTTCCAGTCTGCAGAATTCACATGGAAGTTAATTGAAAGCAAAGTCAGGTGTAATTATAGCTTTAGTTAAAAAGAAGTGTGTTCGAATTTGAATATTAATTTTCATACACTGAGATGTGCTTCAGACATTTGATATTTTGATATTGATTGTTTTAAATGCGGCTCAAAAGAAAACCTTCACATGAGTCGATGATCATTGGCATAGTAAATACAGGAATTTTTAAGAATAAATAATTTTGGCTTTTTAATAATTGATTGATCTTTAGTCTGCTGTCATGCTGTGTATCTCAGAACACACATGAAAGATTAAATAGATTAGTGTAAATTCTTTTATCTGCCTATTGCATCAAATCTCTCTAGACAGGACTATTTCCGTCTGTTAGTTTCTGATGATGTTGTTTAGCTCAGTTAGTATCAACAGTTAGTTAATATAAAAGATGCAGACTTCAAGCGTTTAGTTTCACTCTTTTGTGTTCTTCATGTGCTAAAAGAAACAACCTTATTGTTGTTCATTGCCTTTCTCTGTATAGATGGGTCACTATATTACATAAATGTTTTTATTGAGTTTGTTACAGTGCTTTTCTCAGTATCTAATTGAAACGCCATTGGCATCTCTCCGGGTTCTTTGCATTTGTATAGACGGACTGTTGTTTCCCGTGTCACACAAAGATCAGGGCAGAACAACCGTCGTGCTGTGTTTTAGAGAAACGACAGAAACCAGTATGGTTAGGTCATGAAGGACACTATTATACCGTCTTTTATCAAGATGAGCTCTACCCTTGTGAAGTAAATCATCCATATCTTTTGAATCTATAGAAAGACACAAGCTAGGTGCATATCTTTGGAGACTCCTTATCCGGTCCTGTGTGACACTAAAGACAGGAAAAGTACAAATCCCGTGAGCACAAAACAGATAAATCAAGTGACTCATAATCTTTTCAATGAACCCAGTAATACTTGGACAACTTCTGCTTAAATTACTGTGTAGAATGATTCATAATATCAAGATCTTGAGTGACTGAAAACAGCGATAGGATCATTAACCATGTCAGAAGTTTGGCATTTTACTTTAGAAACTGTGGCTCAGTTAAAACAAATGGAATTTAAAATAGAGTCAACAGAGACGGTGTTAGTAATAAGATTTTACTGTAGAAAGGATTTTTATATAGAAGTATATAAGAACTCTAAAGGATGGGTTTTAGAATGAGGTCATAACTGAGTGTAAAGGTCTCAAATTGATGATGTGTTTAGGAATGGGTCGCTTGGTCTCATATTCATTCTAGAAAATTAACTGCAGGCCTTTAACTATACATTTTTATAAAACACTTTGGCCTCAAGTTAATCTAAATCATTGCCTATTTTTAAGGTTTACAAGAATTGTTATATTCCTAGAATATACATGAGATGTCTAGCAGCTTTGAATCTTTCAAGGAATTTTAATCTAGAAAATCTGCTTTTATGCTTATGGCTTAGAGTTTTTTTTTTTTGGCTTTCTGTATTATTAAAGGGACAGTTCACTCCAAAACACATTTCTGTCATCATTTACACATCTTGTCATTCAAAAATGATGTCTTCAGAACACAAAATGAGATATTTTCAGGTTTGTCATCAAATCCACTGGCCCCCGTTGACTTCTACACAAAACCACGGAACCACAAATACAATAAAAAAATCTTATTTGTTTTTCTCAAAAGAAAAAAATATTATAAAAGTGTTGAAGTTGAATGAATAAAACATTATTTTTATCTCTGGGCAAACTATACTACACTGAACTTTCTTTATACCAAAGTTGTGAGAATGTGGACTTCTGCTTTGGTCCGTTAGTTATCAGATGATTCCAGCGCTAATGTGAGAACATGTTTGGTCAGTCGTTTCCTCATCATTCACAGCTGATCATGGCTTCTGTTTCTTTTCATTTTGACTACTGACAAAGACACATTTGCGTGTAAATCTTTGACTCAATGCCCAGATTACATAAATGCATAGGGTGGCTGTCTCCAAACTGTCTGTGATATCACAGATTGCACGTGAATTATTTTAATACTTCTATGTGTTCAGAAAACCCAGACTGAAGGCCAATCTCATAGTCACTTGCACGCTTCAAACCCAAACAACGGGTTTTGCTTGTCATCGCATTCCAAACTTTTAATCATAAAGATGATGCACTGCTATATAAAGCAATGCACAATCATTGAATTAAAAGATAATCTACTGGGGCTTTCTAACCTTAAAGCTTTAAAATAAGTAGAAATGTTTAAATTATTGGTATTGCGGAGGGATAAGTTCTTTATTATATTCTAGTAAAGCTTAGTGTTATCTCTGTCAATACTTCTAAAGATTTATCTGAGGATTTGACGCGTTGGGGTCATGTGGTCATGGGGTTGTGCGTAGGTCAGATGTCTCATTGCAGTGGTTGAGCACTTCCTATATATCACTACATCTTGTATTTTCATAGGCAGCACAACTAAGAATTGAGGAATTAAACTGATAGATCAGTGTTTGCTTTTTGATTTCATGAGAATTTGAAACACTGTATCAGATTGACAATATCTTTGATTTATAGTGTGAACAATAATGTTGTTCCACAGTAATCTATATAAACCTCCAGCACCTATATATATGAATATCAACATTGACTGTGGATTGTGTTTTTTCTTGCTAGATTCACTGGTTTGAGATATTCGTGTTGGCTTTAATAACATTATTGATCCAAACATTGATTCTAACGCTGGTGTTTTTATGGTCTACAACTTTCTTTACATAGATTTTTCTCTCTTTTGCTTTCTATTGTTTTTGTTGTCAGAATATTGTTAGAATATTTATATAAAATATTTCCTTTTAGTCTTTAAACACATTTGATTTTATCTATAAATATTTAGACAACATAGCAAGTTTTGATAAATATGTTATTTAGAAAATAAAATACAAAAAAACTTAGAGATAATTCGAGGCTTGTTTCGTTTAGTATGTTTTTGAAAATGGAAAGTTGAGCAAACTATCCATACGTATATCCTAAGGTACACCATCAAAAATGTAGAAAAAATGATCAATGAAGATGAATTTCTCTTATACCTTTAAAAACAATACTAACTTTAATGTAATTTTTGGGTCATCACATGGATGATCCAGTATTTTGGTTAACTACCCAAGGCGATCATATGAGAATATAAAAATATTTAGACCCAAATGCATATTTTTTGTAACTAATATACTCAAACAAATGTCACTCTTCCACACCATATTACCATCAAGAAAACCAGGATAAATCCAGTCAGACATACTGGCTTATATAAAACGTCAATGTGTGTAGCTCATGTCATCCGTCATGCATTTGACTCATTCTTTCTCTCTGTCAGTCTCTTTGTGGTTTGGACTCCACCATCCACTGTGCTCTTCTCTTCTCTTCTCTTCTCTTCTCTTCTCTTCTCTTCTCTTCTCTTCTCTTCTCTTCTCTTCTCTTCTCTTCTCTTCTCTTCTCTTCTCTTCTCTCCTCTCCTCTCCTCTTCTCTTCTCTTCTCCAAAGCTGAAATCATGGCCCACAGATGGACTTATCAGGAAACGTGTCAAACCGTCATTAGTAACAACACCAATAAGATGCTGTTCTTTAAGAACATGAAAGAAACATGCTGTTCTTTAAGTCTTCAATGTTCACCCTTATAAATATTGTATCGCAGTGATTTAAATGCAGATAAGTTCTGTCAGAAGTCTTTTCTCAAAGAGCATCTACTTGTTCTGTTAAAGAAAACACGTGTAGGCTTCCGTAGGTAAACTTCTGAGAGGTTTTGTCTTATATGAGAGAGGAATGTTATTCACGGATGTAATCTTTTTTCCTACTCTCTTTATTTGACCTTGAAGTGAAGGTTCACCTGAAAATAGAATAAATCATCATCATTTACTCCTCATTGTTAAGCCCTTGTCATTTCAACCCTGTGTGACTTTCTTACTTCTGCAGTACACAAAAGAAGATATTTTGAAAAATGTTAAGCACTTGCAGTGCCCATTCCCCATACAAACCAGTGCAAGGGAATGGGTGCCAGTTATCAAACATTTTTTAAATGACCTTCTTAGTGTTTTGCCGATGAATGAAAGTCATACACGTTTGAAAGGAGTAGATGATGAGTAAGTGAACTCCCAACTTTCCTTTTTGGGTGACTATCACATTAAGCTACAGGTTTTTGTTTTATGTTTTCTGCGGGTGATCTCAGGGTATAATGTTAGAATGGCTTTAGTTAATGCAGCATCGGTCTTTAAGAAGTCAGATTGTCTTGTGAAAGTGCTAGCAGTGCATTTCCAGTTTAATAATGTCGTTAAACAGATTTCTGTGGTCAAAGGTTGTTAACAGGCTGCATACGCCACTGATGACTTCTCCAGAACTTGTGATTTTAAACAAAGTTTGGATCCCTACGGTGGGAATTTCATAAGACTGAAAAGACATTGCACATTTCTCATAACTGTGTTTAAAGCAGATCTGGCGGATGCAACAGTGGAAATGAGGACAGCTGAAACATTGTCTTTTTGTCTAATGGATGTTTGCTGGCAGGAGGCAGACACATGCTCAGTGTACCGCATGCTGTCTGCGCTCTAAAGCCCAAGTTACCCAACCAGCACATGTGTCCTTAATGAGATTTATCTGGAAAAAATGAAAAGTCTGTCCCAAAACCTATATAAATGTATTTGTTTGATTGAACACAAAGAAAGATATTTCTAAGAAAGTGAGCAACTGAGATTTCTGGGGCACCGTTAACTATTACAGTAATAAAGTATTGCTTTGTTCTTTTGCACACATAAGAATATTTTCAGAAGAATGTTTGAAATATAACAGTTCCAAGGCACCATGAGTATCATTTTATTATATACCTCGATAGGCAATGGTGCCCTAGAAATATCAGTTAGTAACATTCTTCTAATTATCTTTTGTGTTCAACGGAACAAAACATTCTCGCAGGTTTGAAACAACTTGAGGTTGAGTAAGTCATGATAGAATGTTCATTTTTGACTGGACCCTTAAACGGTTATTAAAATGGCAAGAGGATGACAAAATAAAGACATTTTCATTTTGAACATTTACATCCTTACGATGGTTTGGTAACAAGTTGTGTTCTGCTGGTCAGAGAGTGTGATCTGTAAGCAGAAGGTTGTTGGTTTGAATCTCAGTGTCAGCAGATGATGACTGAAATGTCCTCAAAGGTGCCATTCTTCGCATGATTTCGAAGCTTTGATTGTGTTACAGTCTGCAGTATAACATGTGTTCATGTTTCACATGAAACAATAACCCATATATTTCACACACTTTACTTCTCTGTATCCCGCTGTTGTCACTGTCATAAAAACGCTGATTACTTCCTGTTCTGATGAAGTCCCTTCTTCAAAATAAACAGAGTTCTGATTGGTCCAGGGGGTTCCGCGTTGTGATTTGACAGCAACGTCAGTGCGTGTTGACGGGAAAGGTGACGTCTCTTATCATAACATGGAGATGATGAATATCGCTCAGTGTTATTGTAAATATATCTTTCATTTGATCAATGTGATCCGGAATCAGACCCAGAGAACATATATGACTATTGTAAGTCGCTTTCGATAAAAGCGTCAGCTAAATGACTAAATGTAAATGTAAATATGAAGAGGATCGAGAACCTTTTTTATTCTCCTAAACATAGAACAATGAATAATGGATCTGCAGCTAAACTTTATCCCGATCTAAACCAGCATGTGGTTTAACTATAAATATAATCAACTAAAAACTTAAACTGATCATTACAAACACAAACAATATATGGTGTTCGGTTGAATTACTACACTTTTTATCGGATTAGTTTCAATTATCATCTAGTTTACAAATCTAAACAGCGTTTACAGAAACTGTTAACGCACTAATTTAAATAATAAAATACACTTACAGGTTGTGTTCCATAAACTATAGAGGGAACGGCTCCATCTTTCAGGAACAATCTTTGTGTAAATCCGGCATTAAACAGATTGAGGAAGCTGTCCTCAGTAAAATGTGCTGCACGTAGTTTTACATGTGCATTATAATTTTCGGGAACTGAGTTAAACATAAATTGTAATCATTGATCTCCAAGTACAGCGTCCCTGAGAAGACCGAACAAAGAAGATTAGAAAATATCAGCGATTCGACGACATGGAGACAAAAATACTCACTTTACAAACCCAACTCTTCTTCTTCTTCTCCGCGGGATCAAAACAAGACCACGTCCCCTTTCTGTGTTGACTTGTGGGCGGAGGTTAAATGCGATAGTGATGTCACTAAAGCAGGAAGTGGAGAGATGTATTGGATGTTTATTGTAAGCGATTTCTGTTTAATAAAATATCTCGCGTGGCATTGAACTTTGAGCTTTATAATATTTTAACAGATATTACTTCTACTCTAACAACAACATTATACCCTAACTAAAGTTTAAAACATGACATCCTGAAGAATGGCACCTTTAAGACATCCACAGTGATACATGTCCGCTGTGTAATACTTGTAAGTCACTTTGGATAAAAGCATCTGCCATGTGAATACATTTAAATCATGTAAATGTAACATGATGGTTTCTAAGAACAACAAGTATATGTTCATGTGACCCAAACGTTAGGTTTTGTCTATATTATTAAACAAGTTTGTGTGTAAAATTGTAAAATGTATATGCATTGAATGCAACCATATTGACCTGATTTGGCGTTACAGCTTCCTCTTTAGACGGGGAACATGTTCTGACCTCCATCTGAAAACACTTCATGTTGAAATACAGCCAGTTATTCAAAAGCTGGAGCGCTCATGAGATCAAATATACTTTGACAAATATCTCGCCCTGAAGGTCCTAATGACAGTGACACAATGTGATTCACTTCCTGCTGGAGAACATGGCGATGATGAACATACATGAACATTACAGTCCCGCACATACATACTGTCACATGGGTTTAATGTCTTCTTCAGACCACCTTCAGAGTTCACATAAACATTCACAGTAAGACAAGCTCTCCGCTCTGTTCACGAGAATCAAGTCCAGCTCGTTTTTGCTCCAGCAGCCTCGAGGCTTTTCCACAGAAACATGCCAAACCTTTTTAAACGAAATATGTGTAGACTAAGATCGCTTTTACCACTGACAGGCCTTTATCTTCCTGATCCGATAGGACGTAATCCACATGTAGATGTACGTGTCCACCTCTTTAAAGAACTGTTATTGGGTTCAGTTTCCATGTTTCTCAGGGTCTTTTCTAAAGGTCGCCTCCTCAGCTTTCTCTCTGATTCTTGAAGCGACATGTCGAGGCTTCTCCATCTGCTCCGGGTCCCTGTGCCAAACACAACACCCTGCTAAGAGAATTAACCTCTCACTTCAGAGTCCTGGCACCGTCTAGCTTAAAAACGTACACGCCGATCGGTGATTCTTTATGAGCTTCCTGTGTGTGTTCCGTCTGTCTACTGCCATCAACTGAAACAAATCCATGTTTTTGGGAGAATCATTGCTGCGGAAAAGAAGCTGTATATTAGACGGGAAATGTCTTACAAGGCTTAAAGCTGTTGTTGTTTCTCAGGGCCGAGAATTTCTTCACACATATTTTAGTGGCTGGGTAATGGAGTCAATGGAGGATAGGCTGTCTGTCTGAAGCGCAGGAATGTGATGGATTGATTACCTGTATAAAGCATGACTGTTGTCTCCCATGATCCTGTATTGAGTCTTGAGCAGTGACGGTCCATAAGGAAACATCCGGAGAGACAGTGGTGTGAAACAATAAAAGCTTTTTGTGTTCCCATATTGAGAAATTGTTCAGTTTCCTCTATACAGGACATAAAGCTGCGGAGACTTTTCTTTTATTCAGCATTTCTCTCATATACTATTATTGTATTTCAGTCCAGGGTCTTTTAATGTGAATAAGAACAAACCTCGGCCATAAAGAAATGTCACCAAACAGAAAGTTGAAAGACTTGCAAAGACACAAGAACGTGTGTGTAGATGGTAGGTTATTCCATCATTGATTCTTTTTTAAACCGATAGGTATAAAAACATCTGTATTGTGTTAGTTAAACATGAAGCTGCAGTGCAGTTTTTAACTACAAACGTTACATTTGTTTTTGAAAATAAATAAAAAAAATACTTTGAAAAAAAATACTTTGAAAATAAATGCTAACAGAAACAATATATTTATTCATAATTTGGGTGAAATGTTGTATTTTGGTCACACAATAAACCAAAATGATCGTTTTACTTAAAAAAATATACCAATTGTTGTGCATCCACACATTACGATTACAGCTATTGTAGCTGATGTTCCATCATCCTGGTTTAATGCTCATTTTATCTATTTCGCCAACTGATGGAAACAACGAATTAAAATAAAATCTTTAATCAGGAAATGTTTGAATTGCTTGCATTAAGCCTTTTTATCTTTGTTGCAAAAACAGTTCGTGTGAATATGCTGAATACAAATTAACGTTGCCAGATTACCGCTCACTCCGTCGTTCTGGTTTTCATATAATTTTATTTTCTGTTTCTGGGTTATTGATACTTCCGTGATCTGCTCAAGGACCTTGGTGGGAACGCACTATTTGCACACTTGTTTTCCCATCTGGTTTTGCAAACTTTGCAATGATTTGCTTCAGGTTTGAATGGAAACTTAGCTGTTGTTCTGCTACAATATACATTTACATTAAATTACATTGACATTTTTTGAGGCCTGTCCGGGCCTATAACCATGATGTTTTAGAATAACATATGGTAACCAATGTTACAACATTTGGACATGATAGGGTAGCTCATCTTTTGCGACAGATTGGTAAAAAGTTGTAAAGACAATTCTTTAAAAACATGTTTTTACATTATGTGTAGTGGTCATGTTCAGTGGTTGAATTGATGGAAACATCATTTTATACCAGCCCTGTAGTTATTCTCATTAGTCTTAAAAGTAAATCTCTCTCCCTAACAGGCCTCTATCTTTCTTTACTGGTTGTTCTGCAGATTGAAACCCAAGAGAGGATTCTTAAAGAATTGATCATTTTTGGGTGGTAAAATGAAGGAGTTCTTCATGCAGATGGCAAGGAACATCTTATTCACAACGTTTCTTCTGCTGGTGAATGGCCACACGCTTGAAGATTGCTTTGAGGAGAGATTGTATTTTTTTGTTTGTGAATTTCCCTCTCTCTCGGAGATACTTGAAGTTTGTGGATAGAAGTCAAACCACAGTCATTCTGGCATGGGTTGGAATGGTCCGCTGCATGGGTGGCCTCCTCACTTTGACGTCATGTACTGTGTGCATTCTGTTAAGTGTCATAAATTGCATTGAAAGTACTTACGGTTCAGGTGTAATTATTGGTTTGTGGTGCTCCACATCAGCAGAACTAAAGCAAGCGGTTGAAAATAAGATTGTATGTTGAGTTTCATGTGGCTTGCAAACTTCTACCAAAAATGAGGGCTTCATCAGAAATGTCACGTCACATTTATGTTTTCAGTGGCTAAAACATACCGTCTGCAGTCACACAGTCCCAGTATACGGTTGACGAAACAAGCCCGCAAAAACACAACCCCCCAACATTCTTTAAAGTCAATGCCATGTAAGGCAGGATGAGTTTGGGGAGATACACCAACAGACTCCATCAGCAATAGATGGAATTATGAGTTGGACCTCCAACGCTTCTCCAGAAATCCTGATGGGATGGCGGATTAAAGAGGGATGTATTTTTACTAAAGAATGGATCATGTACATGTGCAGATGTTTTTGTGCCGGTGTTGCTTAATACTTGGCATGGTCCTAAAGCTCACTTAGGGAGAGGTGCCATTTGCTCTCCTGGAGCTTGAAGAAGAAGAACGTTTGAGGCCAAAGTAAACCCAGACTAGCCAATACTTTTCAAACGTGTATTTTTCTCAACACAAATGAGGTCTCTGCACTTGGCTTGGGGTTTCTCTGAATCGTCTCTTAAGGAAACGGTCTGCTCCTGTGGGGAACTGCTTGATCACCTCAGGGTCCGCTCATTTTCACATCTGGTATTTTTGCTTTTTAGATGGTTCTCTCCTTGCACAAGATGTTAAATGTTCATATTTTTCACATTAGTTGTAAGAACATTTGCACTCTAAGGACTTTCACCAGGGAGTCTTTAAAAGTTCTTAATTATCTAAAACATCAAATTGGTTTTTGGACACAGCAATTAACATATGCAATATTAAAGATTTAAAATTAATTAAATATACTGTTTAAATTAAATGTATATGTGAGTTAAAAATAGGTTAATCTAATGAACTCAAATATTTCAAAAAAATTCGCCCAAAATATTAGGTATATGCCACAATTATATATTTATTGAACAAGTATCCCACTGTTTAATGCATTATAATTGCGATAGACTGTTAAACATGTAGAGTTAAAAACTGAGTTAGACACATAACATAGTATTTCTGTGCTCAATAAACTGCCCAATACAGCCAAAGACTTCGGAAACCTTTTTTCAATATTTAACTTGCATACGCCATGAAATCATAATTTATTTATTGGCCATTCTTCTGTAAAATCCCGCCCGCATCACTACTAAATGCTTCTCAGATAGCGTACAAAACGAACGGCTTCTTCTTCCGCTGTGGTTTTGGTAACACAAGAAACACATATAAACATTCATGATGGCCGTGTCTGCGTGTATTGCTACCTGCACAGCGGAGTACTAAAATTCAGGCCTAAGACTTTATTAATGTTTGAACATGTCGATTTTACACTACAGATACTCAAGATTAATATAAGAATCATAGATTATATCTCTATCAGCCAATCGGTCGCGCTGGTCCCTCAATCTATGTATCCACCATAAACAAACCTTTATTGGATGACCACAAAGGTTATGTTAGTCTACTTGCCTGGCCAGGCTTCAGTGGGTTTAACTGGTGAGGCTAAAACCTCTTTAAAACCACCAAAGACCAGCAAACATGTGAATTTTTCAGATGGACCAGAACAACATTACGAGGAGGATGTTGCTCAGACCGACTGGGAATCCTTTGCATCTTTGAATTCCTCTGGATCTTCATGAGCTCTCATGGTGGATGTGCCCGTGTTTAAGACTCTGGGACCGAGGATGATTCACTCCATTAGACATTAGGAAACACGTCCTCACAAACAGATGCTGTGCAGCTGATGGGCCATAATCCAGTGCAGATGAAACATCTTCCTCCACACCATCTGCGAGTCATTAAAACACCACTGACATGCTTCTCCACGTGCAGCCCAGAGAAAGGGAAGAGAAACTGAATTATACCTCAGTGTGACAGCGTTCAGAGCTGAAGAACATCACACTGATCTGGGAGGCTTTCACACTCTCTGTGGGTTTGGAGGGTGAGATCCTTGTCATTATCTCCCCACAGGACTCTTTGATTATGAAGGCGGTGTAATTTCAGGGCGATGGAAAGATCTGCAGTGATGTGTTGAGATTAATGCTTGTTAGTCTACATGGAGTTGTGTCATGACGTGAGTCAGTGCAGCAAATACTATAAAAAATACTGCACATTTTATATCATTTAACCCAAGCAGCTGTGATTTCCTTTATTCTGTTTATCTTATTGCATGTCACAATAAAAATGACATCACAGGTTAGAATTTAAAGATAATGAGGAAAAGAGAGGAACAAGATTATCTCTAAGCTCTCTACTGTATTTAACACAGCCAAATTTGCATATAAATATAAATACTTCTGGCTAAATGTTCCTCATTTTTGTCTTTGTTAGACTGTTGATACATTCTCAATTGTTTAAAATTTTGGGATTTGATAGCTTTAAATATTATGAATGGAGATTTGACATCTAACATAAGGCCAAGCTTTATTACTATTTTAAAACTCATTAAGACATCAGAGATTATAGTGTTGTAATGTTTGAAACAAGAACACATCCTGTTCATAACCGAAGGCATATTAGATCATTTCATACCACATTTACATCTAAAAACAAGCTAAAATAAAGCTTAGTTCCCATTTTTCTTACATAATGTGACAGATTCCTGTTTGAACAGGAAGTTGCCATTAGGCTTGATTGTATTGAATGTTCATTAAAATGACATTTTTCAACACCAATAAAAACATTTGCAGTTAACACATTTAGAAATATACTTCTTTGTGTTTTTGATTTTGTAGTAAAAATATCTATAAATTATTACAACATAAACGTTAAGTGATAGTTCACCCAAAAATGTGCAAATCTTTTATTTATCCTGCTGTTAAAACGGACTTTCTTTCTCTGCAGAACGTAAAACATGATCAGAAGAAGTTTAATTGCCGATATTCTTTCAAATATCTTTTGAAAATAGCACTGAAATGACAAAAGGGTGTATAAATGATGAAACAGTTCAATAGTTTTCGTACATTTTCAGAAACATTTTGTTAATATTCAGTTTGTTGGCTCGGTCTGAATATTTTAAACAATGATTGTTATTAAGACAACAATATTTTAGATTATAAAAAAAAAAATGTTCACTTCAAAATCTACACCACAAATCCATTTTTAAAATATTGATAAATGTTTTACAAAAAAATCTAAATAAAATGAAATGTAGGACATCAGGGACTCTTACTATGAATTGATATAAATCAAATAAATATAAATGTCATCTTTTTTTCTGACCCCAGGTGTAGACCTCACCTGCTCATCCCGATCATCATAAGTGTTAAAAGTGTTTAAAGCATTTATTTGGAAAGATTGAACACAAACAAACACTTCAATTTCTTCAACAAAAATGTTTGATGGGAATTTAATGTAAGATAGTTCCTGTAGGATTGTGCTGAAATATCTGGAAAGGATACAAAACTTGAATTCTCACTTTTTTTATTAAGGCGTAGTTTATCCGACTTATTCAGCATTATTTTTCCTGTTTAACCGGACAATATTGTATAAGACATTTCTTTCGTCATATGTTGTTTCTGTTGCTAATGAAGTAAAGGCTGTAAAAAGCAGACACATGTGGACACAGATTGATATTCAGGCCCTGAAGGCTCCAGTTATTCACAGGATGAAACCGCCCCTGTGTTGGCCTGTTGGGAGTTAACAGTCTGGGCTTTGTTAAAGGACACAGCACAGAGAATGTGCCACGCTGTGCTGGGAGTCTGGACACAACACAGTGTTTTAATAGACTGGCAGGTGTCTTCATAGTTCCACACATATACGTGCATCCTTCATATATGGAAGATGTATATCTATACTGCAGCTGTGTTTAATGTTTAACAGTCACACGAGCTCACAGCGGACTTGTGTTGGGTTCACGAGATGGGAGCTCTCTCTGTATAGCAGATTAGATGCGGTAAATGTAAATTCATTAAATGTGAGATATCAATGTTTTGGATCCCAAATTGACATTTGAGATAAACAACCTCTGTAGTATAGTGGAAATAAAATAAATTGTAAAGGTTAATTTAGTTATTATGAACTTGAATGTTATTTTTCTAATAATGACTATAAGTCTTAAACATCAAAATGGTGATGTTTCTTAACATTTTATAAACAAATAGCAAAAACATTTGCATTTACCCGTCCTTTTTTCCATCCATATTCCTGATATATCGGCGCTGACTACCAGCTCAATAGTGGGCCAATGTATCTTTAGCCTTCATGAATCGTTTATAGATGGAAACACTTTTTATTTTACAGACATTTATATCAAATAGTCGAGACCCGGAAGACACAGCATAACATTTTTGTTTAGTTATTACGTTTTTCCCCTTTTGTTCTATATTTTAATAATATAATATATTATTATTATCATTCATTTTTCCAATAACACCCTAGAAACAAAATGGTAACGAAGTTAGTTTATAAAGTTGTGTCCCTCTTTCAATCGGGAAGATGGATATTTCAACAATCCGGATTAAATGACATACTTACAAACAACATTAGAACATATAAAACATTTCTATGGTGAGATCTGCATTATGAAACCTCTCAGAGAATTGTAATTCTTTATTGATTGACTATTGGTTTTCTTCACTGGAATACATTAGACCGGCTATAAAGCCATGCGTTCCCCCAATATATTGTAAAAGCACCGGTACATCTTATTAATATTTATTATCTTTGACCATAATCCCTAAAAACAAGCTAGTGGTCCTTCATTTGAGACAAAAGAAACATACAAGTAATGAAGTGACAGGTTTGCACAAACTCACTCAATGTTCTTGAATACAAAAGTAAAAAGGTCATATATTCATAATAGGATAAAAAATGTCCGATGTTTCAAAGAGTTTACAGCTTCACCCCAAGAGTAACATCCCAGCGGTTTAACAGACTGTGAAATAGAGAATGTCTATACAGCCAAGCGCAGAAGATTCCATCAATGAAACTACACGACACCAATGCAACAAAAAGGAACGTGACGCATTATAGTTTTTATTATTTGTGCTGCATTCAAAGTATTTGTACTTCACATCCTCGAGACCTCTCTGTGTTATCATCCAACATGTCATCAGAGGAGCTGTGGGAATAGACGTGATGCGGACACACATGCAGACACATACATGCACATCTATAGAGCCAAGAATAGCTTATGGATGGCCGGGGGGCAACACGCTCCAGCTTAAGATGAAAGACACATGAGCCATCCCCACATTGTCCGTGAGTTCACTCATGTGGACATTACTACGTCTATCAGACCCAACAGTATTCCAAACCCGGGGGTTAAACGCCAGACTTTATCTGAATGAACACACAGCTGCTTATCTGGATATCCATCTCTCTTTGATCCTCAATGACCTGGATATGTTTATGATCAAGTGATTGATTGTAAGCTAAATGTTCTGCTAAATGACTAAATGTAAATGTAAATGATGTAAGATTCTGTGCTTAAGATCAACCTGAATGAAATTCGTTTGGGTTTGGAATAACATAAGACGGAGTAAATAGCAAAAGAAACTTCATTTCAGGATGTTTAGTTCTGTTGTGTAGTGCCTTGATGTTCTGACAGCCCAGAAATCCAAACCATTTGTCGATCGGAGCAACATTCGATGTTCTCTAGCAAGAATTTGAAAACGCACACCCAACACAATTCATTTAACATCGTCTATTCCCATTTAGAAGAGCCAGGAAACACATGGAAATTATATTATGTCTGATGCTATTAAAGCAAAACAATGACAGTTTATAACGTAAGAATATAACAGACTGGTGATGTACTGGACCAGAGCACCAACAGATGGGCTGAATGTGTGCCGTGTCGGCTCAGGAAAAATGTTGGCATGTTATGGAGTCGCTGGTGTCATGGTAGCTGGTTTACAGCAGCTGTGTTTTTCTAAATGTCGCATCAGAAAAGATTGATCTGACATTTGTGGTGGTTTTTGACTTTGAATAAACCATGGAGGATGATACAGAGGTGTTTAAAGACCTTATACAATGAACCGTTTTAAAAAAGGTCAAGGCACACACTGTAGTGAAGTGACGTGAAGTGACGTATTACCAAGTATGGTGTTCCATACTTGGAATTTGTGCTCTGCATTTAACCCATCCAGTAAGTGAACACACACACACTGTGAACACACACAGTAAGTGAACACACACACACACTGTGGACACGTACAGTAAGTGAACACACACACACTGTGAACACACACACACACACACACACACACACACACACTGTGAACACACACCCGGAGCAGTGGGCAGCAATGCCGCGGCGCCCGGGGAGCAGTGGGGGGGACGGTGCCTTGCTCAAGGGACTCACCTCAGTCGTGGTATTCCCGCTGGTTTGGAGTCTCGAACCAGCAACCTTCGGATCACAAGTCCAAGACTCGAACCACCAGACCACGACTGCCCCTTTAAATAAATTTTAACCTTTAAATAACACATTTTATAACCAGAATGAGTTATTCCTATCTACATACAGCGCAAGTTCTCTTACATAGGAATCCCCAGCATGTTTCTACAGTAGCCGTCAGCGGACAGGTTTCTCTGAAGCAATAACCTCACTGCACCTTTGTCCTCTGTCAGTCAACATAGTGCTTCAAAAGAAGAGCGAGCCTTTGGTGTCAATCCACAAACTCAACGGTAGAAACCACAATGACTTGTTCATTGCACCCATGTCACTCATCGCATGTATCTGCTCCTTGGGTCTTTCCAGTTTTCGTGATTGTTTTTTTTTAGGTTAGTTACCAGGTTAACCCACTCATACAACCAGTTTTTTTTCTTTTTCTGCTACCTTTTTCATATTCGAATTGAAACCCATATAGTGTGTGTAGAGATGGTACAAAGTCAGGTGAGATTTCTCAAAAACTCAAATTCAACATTTTCTCGAGATGTGTGGAAGGTTTGAAAACTTCAGTCAATCCCAATATTAGAGGATTTTCTCTATAAAACTGTTTACCGAAGACCGAAGCATGGCTTGTCATATCATAAACCTATTGTAACCAATTATCTACCACAGTTGACTGGTGAATCATGAATAAAGATTTTTACTGGAAGATAAGCGTTTTACATCCAATAGGAGGTTTAAGGCTTCAAATGATCAACTACAGGTGGACTTCAAGTTGGTTGACAAATATCAAGTAAGCATGCTTTACTTTCCGCAAGAGTTTTATATCAGTCAGGAATGGTTGCTCTCCAGTCTATACTGAAGTAGTTCTTTATCACAATAGTTTCCTCAGCTGTCAGTTGTATTTCAGGATCTATTACCTGAGCTCAATAAAGAAGCCCACCCACTGGGCACATTGGAAGACCACCAGCTTGTCAGTGAATCCAAGAGATACTTTTCTGTCTTCACATTAAATGTTTGTCCTCAGCTGTTTTGTGCATGGTTGGTGCCCTGCTGGCAATAGCTCTAAGGAATGCCCATCACAGGTGACATGGAGTTGGGTGAACTTACAAGACATCTCAAAAACAAAACAAGAGATCCATTACACACTGGGATTCTTGTTCAATCCTGCAGCATCAATATCAGAGATCTACCAAAGAGATGTTCTGAGTGGTGGTGATGTTATAGACAGCAAGATGTGTCGTTCCAAGCCATCGGCTGTGAGACTCAAGCCAGATCTTAAAGAAGGAACACAACATTCACACATCTAATGTCACAGTTCTTGGTCCTTTACTGAGCTGGTTTGAGTGACTGAGGCAGTTGACCTTCGCTTCAAAACAGAAATCAGGATTTGGGTTCAACAATATTCTTGTGTGCGTGTGTTTCTGTGTGCGTGTGTGTGTGTGTGTGTGTGTGTGTGTGTGTGTGTGTGTGTGTGTGTGTGTGTGTGCGTGCGTGCGTGCGTGCGTGCGTGCGTGCGTGCGTGTGTGTGTATTCCTTCATTTTTTTAAAGTGTTATGGGCATTTTGGGCTGGTGGTTGATTGGCCCCAGGAGGACAGGAGGGCATTAAGGAGGGACGGTCTCTTGTGTTGGGACAAAAGATGACATCAAGGATTAGAGTCCAACTGACCTTTTGAATTTAAGATTTTATTGACAATACGATTAAAAGCAAAAGGTTTACAATCAGTTTTTTGTATATTGAACAATAAATAAACAAAACAGTTTTGTTAGGTCATTTCAGATCAAAAGTATAATTATATTTGTAACTTTCATATGTTACAAATTATAAGTGAGTTAGTACCTATTTTTTTTATTGTTTCATACAATAGAAGTGAACGGGTGCTACTGCTTTTCGCTTACTAACATTCTTCAGAATATCTTCGTTTGTGTTCTGCTGGTTCAAAATGACGATGACATCATTATCAAGTTAGGGTGAAGTATTATTTTTATATGCCCTTTCACTTAACAAATGTAAAATAAGATTCCATCATTATTAATATGAGATTTTTTATGACATTAAAACCCCCGTATAGATCTTTGTTTATATTTTTCTAAACCCATGATAATCGAGTGTAAATATCAGCAAATATCAGTCTATGTTGAAGTTTTCTTTTCTTAAAATCCTACTCTAAAAATTAAACAAATGCTCTAAAAACTTAGAGAGACCTCACATGGGTGATTCAACCTCCAAATGTTGATATCTGGCTAATAGTTTAGTAAAACCTAGTAAGACCCATATTAAGAATTTGTGCTATGAATTTAACCCATCCAAAGTGAACACTCAGTAGTGAACGCACACACACAGCAGTGAACACGCATGCACGCACGCACACACACACACACACACACACACACACACACACACACACACACACACACACACACACACACACACACACACACACACACACACACACACACACACACACACACACAGATCAGTGAACACACACACACACACAGCAGTGAACACACACCCAGATCAGCGAACACACACACACAGCAGTGAACACACACCCAGAGCAGTGAACACACACACACACACACACACACACACACAGCAGTGAACACACACCCAGATCAGCAAACACAAACACACACACACACACACACACACACACACACACACACACACACACACACACACACACACACACACACACACACACACACACACAGCAGTGAACACACACCCAGAGCAGTGGGCAGCCATTTATGCGGTGGCACCCAGGGAGCAGTTGTGGGTTCAGTGCCTTACTCAAGGGCTCCTTAGTCATGATATAGCTGACAGTAGACTGTAACCCACAATCAGAGGTCTCTCTAGAGTCAAACTCTAACCACCAGGCCATGACTTCCCCCCTGTGTGCCACATTACCTAAAAAATGCTTTTAAGGCTGTGGTACGTTGAAAGCATAGTTGGCACATCAATGGGAATACATGTTGGTTATTCCTGCATTATCACACATAAAGAGATTGAAACACATATGTGATATAACTGATAAATGTGTTAGCTTGCTTACAAAGCTTCACATAGGATTT
>CM065659.1:5841770-5851770 GCA_033220385.1 Triplophysa yarkandensis
AATTAGTATTATATATTGAAATTATACAGATATGAAGTTTTAAATCTCATCCGTCCCAATTTTTGCAAAGCTTTTGCTTTACCCTTTTTTATAATTATATTCAAGACTTGTAAATGTCACATTAATATGAATAATCTATCTACTATGTTTGCATAAGTCTAAAAGGCCTTGTGCAGAAGATCCATACATGTGCTGCCATCCAGTGGTCCCACACAGACACTATTATCAATAAGTAAATGTGTTTTAAATATATCTAAACTTTTGCTTTGACATGAATCAGAAACCAAATAAAGTGTTTTTAAATCCGTTTAATTTATAAATCAATTCCAGATGCCACACCTGTATTACAACAGACAGTTGTATATTCATACACAAAAGAATCATAAAAAGCGTCAAACAAACACATACACAAAAGCACCAAAGAGATTTCGCAGTGCCTTCCTTGAAGGTGAAACAGCCGTAAACATTCAGCATAGATATTTCAACACCGACTCATACAGAAAATGAACACATATAGAGTTCAGGTACAATAACTCTGTACAGTTTTTGAGGACACACCGGGGTGTTTTGTAAATTTATTAAATGTAACTGGAATTTAAAAAATAATTTATAACTATTCTAAAACAATTAATACATAAACATTCTTTGTTTCAAGTGATACAGTACTGTGATAATAATCCAGATCAGAGATCAAAATCACTGAACGATTCAAGTATTTCAAGTTTTTGTTTCAGATTTGCTCCACAGACGTAACACATGAAAACTAAACAACAGGTCAAAATTCATTATTTACTTTAACCAAATCCCCAAATATATTTGCCTTAAATGTACATCTCATAATTGACGTATTGCTGAAAATACTCCGGTCAAGTATCACACAAAATAATTTTCAAGGCATGTCTTTTTTTTAAGTGTAACTTACTAATGCAAATTGGGGGGGTGTACAGCATTGTGTACGGATTAATAGTGACTCCTTTAGAGACCGATCCAGTCTCAATTCACATTTAATATAAAGTAGTGCTCGAACTGATAACCAAGACTGACATATGGATTGTCACCCTGGAATGAATATTAAATAATATTAATATTTCCAAAATATTCTCAGAGGGGATGAAAAATAAATGTTGGGGAAAACTGTCATCTCTCAATCCAGCCAAGAGGGCATGTGACAGCTCGAACTCTATAAGGACAAACCCTGAGAGAGCTTTAATACCTGTACTCATCTGATATTCACCTGTTAGTTGACATGAAAGTTCACTGATAATACAATTGTTCGAGCTAGTCTTTACCATGTAATGCTGTATTCATTTGAAACTGCAGCACTATAAACCGAACGCTCAATAACACACGAAGGTCTCCGTTTAATCAGAGGAGTGTTCGATGTCCAGCTTCCTCTGGGCAGAACCTCTTTTGCGTACCAACAGTTGTGATGTAAGTGATCCAAAAGCTCCAGGTGTCTCGAAGAAAGACTTGGACCCTAGCACTGCTTCCTTTGGCGTTATAGGAGTCTGAAAGAGAAACAAGAAGGTTTTAAATATAAAGGAAACAAAAACATTTCAGAAGTAAAAACTCACTAAGTCTGCACTGACCGGAACTCTCTGTACTAGTTGAGGGCTTTCTTTTCTCAACCCTTGAGGTGACGGCGTAGAGCCTGGTGCTCTGTACCCATGATGCTCAGCCATTACAAAGCGAGCGGGTGAAAGGACAGTGGGCACGCTGAAACTCAAACTGCCGGTGGAAGATGCATCAGAACGGGAAGCAGGCACCGCCCCTGCTATGAGCGAGGAGGGCAGCAGAAAGTATGGCACGGCCACAGCCGGGACGCCTCCCTGGGTGTGTCCTGCCGGCATGAGGAAGTTCAGTCCGTTTAGACCGTTCAGGCCTACCGGCAAATAAAATGTTAGAAAGGGTACGGCACATGAAAGACAGAGATATGAGATGCATCAGTTTAAAGATGTTTACCTGCTGTGTTTTGAACATAAAGATATTGAGAGGGAATGAGGGGGTCTGGATTACTGCGTTTTTCAACGCTGTCCTTATTCAGAGATCCGTTTCCGGGAGAACTTTCTCTGGATCCGAGACATTCGCTCTCACTCTGAAATGGAGAAAACAAATTCAGTCAAGGCTGTACAAACATGATTGCGTTTATATACACATTTGAAAGGTTTATATACAGACCTGGTTGCTTTCTGTGGATGGAGAGCGTTTGCTTCTTTTTGCACCGTGATTGTCATCTTCTTTTCTCTCTCTCTTCTTTGGATCTGCGTTGGGTGACCTTTGACCCTGAGGGATGCCTTCAGGGACGTGGCTGCTGTATAACATGAGTACAGGGGTCTGGGGCAGATACGCTAATGCCTGAGGAGTGAACTGGGCTGAATATGGAGTCTCAGGCTGGAGGGACACAGACGGTGATCTTGCAGAGGGAACTCTGGGACTGAAACAGAGCAGCTTCATTATAGAGATGTTCGGATAAAAAGAACACATTGTATAGAGTAAAATGCAAAGCAGTCTCACCTGTCTTCAAACTGCAGTCGACATGCAACACTATCAACACTTTTCCTGGAGAAATCCACTGGCTCATCTGACAAGAAAATCTGTGATAAGCTTTGATTTTTAACACAAGCTGAGGTACAACTGTGTTTTGATTGGCTCTTACCTGCGGTGTCTCTGTGAGGCGTGCTGGGGGCGGAGTTTATCAGTCTTCGATTGACAGGAGGGGTGGGAACGACCTGAAAAGATGAATGTCGCACCATCTTCTCTCGCCGGTCGGCTGATCCTTTGATGTTGTTGATCGTGCGAGCTCCTGAAACTTCCAAACCCTCTGAATCTAAATGAATGACATTTTTATTTTATTATTCACAACACATCAACCAAAGTACATTCAGTGTTTAATTAGAAAGTGCCATACCGCTGTTGAAATCCGAAGGTCCGATCCATTTAAAGACAGGTTTCCGGCTCTTTTCTTCTCGCACATGAAGTTTCTTTATCAGATTGAGGCTGGTGAGGACGTTTGCAATGTCATACAAGCGTCGTACCTTAGCTAAACACAACAAACAACAGCAGAGACTGTGAGCATTGATATACAAGTTTGAATAATTTTTATGTTTTGTCTCTCAGAATTTGTAGGTTGGCCTCTAAAGCTTTTGCTAAATGTTAGTGTAATGATAACTTCAGTCTTACTTTTATATTTACTGTGACTTGAATCGTCTTGACCCTCTTCGATCAGAATCTTAGCCGCCGTGTCCAGTGTGACGGTCAATGTTTTGGACACCAGGAACAACATGACAAATTTTTGACTCATGATGCGCAGTGATTTATCTTTCCTTCGGCTGGAGGCAGCTGTAGATAGAGAAAAAACATTTTTTTAAAACAACAGTTCTTGTCAATAACATGTTGATCTTGAGTAGTGACAAATACAGGTTTGATATAAACTGTGTTTAAAAGCAACAAGATAAAATCGATAAACAAAAATAGACAATATTACTATTTATAAATTAAGGGAAAATACAAACAGTACATGTGTCTCATTTATCTACAAAAATACACGTTGAATGAAATACTCAGTAATATCAGATGCAGTACATTTTTATAGCAAGTAGTTCATACGAATAGTTTCATGGAGATGGTCGTCCATGCAGGGTGATTATAAAGTTTCATTAAGATGGAAAGTTGTTGCTTAGCGGCAAAAGCCACATAAAAAAAGAAGCTGGCAAAAACGCAAAACACATCAATATAGAAACTCACAGATCTTCACAACCCAATATGAAATTGACCTTTTTTAGTAAAAGTGAAGAAAAAATTATTTTTGGTAATCATTAGTAAAAGATTTAAAGTTAATAGGGAGTGTCTCCAAAGGAAGTTAAAGTGTGACATGATTGAATCAGGATCTACACAATGCGTCTGAACCTGCATGAGGTCTTGATTCTGCGAATAATGAGTTTGACACCATCAACACAAAGGTTTGTGTGTTTCGACGGGATTACCTGTGATCGACACAAAGGCCAGCTCACACAGACTTGGTTACAAGCGTTGGCTTTAGACGCTGTTAACTGTTGACCTATTAATGAAACACGCAGCTCTACCGGCCCGAGAGGCTAATGAGGATTCAACTGTTGATGTGGGTTTAACATTTACACATGATCACTTGACATTACATTAATACAGACCCATGTGACGTCCTGCAATCTTCCCAACAAAAAGCAGCCTTTTAATATCTCTATTATTTCTCGCAGACATTAATGAGATGAACGGTGAGCAAATGGAAATAAAGAGATCTTTTTGTTGGATCTCATGTGTGTGTCATACCGTGTGTGTTTTGCGTGTGCTGGGTGGCATGCGGGCTGCTTCCGTCTCTCTGGTCTATCAGCAGATGGTAGCCCTGCTCTCGACCCGCCCGCTGGAGCTCCTGAAGCGTCTGTGGGAGCAGAGATCGCCCGTGCCAGACGTACAGATTTTTGGCCATTCTGCTCACCAGCTTTAGAGACTCCAGAACGTTCACGATGTCATAGATACGTCTCCTCTCCACACCTGCGGAGTGAATGGTTTACACAAGCACATCAGACCTTATGTGCGAATCATACGGGAAGTTCAGGCAGATGCAATATTTTTAGAATCTTACCCAAACATGAGGCCACCTCATCTAGAGAAATGTGGATGCTCTCTGAGGCTTCTGGGTAGTCAGGATACAACGCCAGAAACTTCTGACACAGGAGCCCGAGACTCTTCTGCTTGCGACTCGGTCTTCTCTCAGAATCATCTAATATTTCATACTAAAGAAGAAGAAAGATTTAGATAGGAAACAGGATATGATACAAAATGGTGGGCGATTTACCCAGCGCCGTACCTGACACGTGTCATCGAGGTCCTCGTCATCCTCCGTCACCTTCTCCTCATTCTCGATGGGTCTAAAGAGAGTTTTCTTCATCTCTCTGTCCCGGATGTCCGGACTAGCCGCGCTGATCAGCATCTTCAGGTTTGCTGTGGGGGTCCAGGGTCTGGATGGCTCTTCTCAGGGTGTTTGATGGGGGTGATGTGAGAGATTTCCGGGCTGGAAGCCTCCGGTGGGCTGTCACAGAGTCGGACTTCAGCGGGGTCATTATTCTCCTCTCCACGCAAATGTTTTCCTGAAAATCACAGCGTATTAAACATCTCACGTGTCTCTATTTCCGAATCATGTTTTATATTGATATGATCTTACTTTCTGCTCATTCATGGTGTCAGTATCATCTGAGCCGGTCCTTTATCTTCCTCACACCAACCAGATCCTTTAGAGATAAACACTTCATCTCCATCTACAACACAAACTTTAATACATTATATTCAACGGATGTTCACTTACAGTAATGTGATATACCAGTATACAATTTACATTATATTAAATAACATTGTATTACAGTTAATAAAATAAATACTAGAAATCTACAAAACATGCATTTAACAATACTGTAATGTTATAAAGTATATTATAAACATCAATACTGTAGTATAAATGATGACTTTTACTTTTAAATAAAGTTTGAAACTGTGATATAATGAAAATAAATATTAAAACTTATAATGTGACATTAAAAATAAGTGATATGATATTAATAATAATGTAAAGTTTAATAGAGAGATTTAATATAAAAGTAAAAGTTGAAAACTGTGATATAATGAAAATAAAGTAATAATTATAATAATGTGACATTAAAACAAGTGATATGATATTAATAATAATGTAAAGTTTAACAGATGATTTAATATAAAAGTAAAGTTGAAAACTGTGATATAATGAAAATAAATATTAAAACTTATAATGTGACATTAAAAGTAGTGATATGATATTAATAATAATGTAAAGTTTAACAGATGATTTAATATAAAAGTAAAGTTGAAAACTGTGATATAATGAAAATTAAAGTAATAATTATAATAATGTGACATTAAAGTAGTGATATGATATTAATAATAATGTAAAGTTTAACAAATGATTTAATATAAAAGTAAAGTTGAAAACTTTGATATAATGAAAATAAAAGTAATAATTATAATAATGTGACATTAAAAGTAGTGATATGATATTAATAATAATGTAAAGTTTAACAGATGATTAAATATAAAAGTAAAGTTTGAAACTTTGCTGTTGGTGGGAAAGTTTTGGCGCAAAGATCTTGACCAGTTGCCTAGAAACCAAAACCAGTCAGAATCTCACAACGATCACACTTAAATATCAAAATTATATTATATAATATTAAAATGTTCATTTATATTCAAAAATAAACCGTTTACATTTATGTATTATTTTATATTACATATATAAGTTGTTGTATCCAAACTACCTTGCACAAACCTCATTACATTATAACATCATCGCCCAAATATGAGTTTAAAAATGATTTTAAGAGTAAAAAAAACATAAATATAATCAGAAATGTTAAAATGTCTGTTTGTGTGAGAATCTTTACCTGAAACTCGTTTCCACGGAATAAAACAACACAAAAACTCCCGGACGAGGTGATTCCTGTAGTTTGTCTTTAAATCAGCATTATTAAAGCTTTAAAAACACAAAGATTAAAGTTTAAATCTGCTTTGTGCTGCTGCTCGAGCTGCTGCTTGTGAAACTCTTCTCAATGACCCGCTAACGCTTGTTTTCTGGCGCTCTGCACAACTTCACACTCGCTCGGCCAATCACGACGGCGCTATGCAAATACACCGTCGGCGATTGGCCGCACGGAGAGGAAGTTCCTCACATCGCTCCGAACAGCCAATCAAGGCAGCGTTGCTGTCGGGCCGGTGGGGGTTTGTTGGCGGGGCTGTGAGCGCGCTGCTCGTCGCGCGTGGCGCGTCGGAAGTCTTAAAGGCGCCGCTTGAATTCCGCGGGGAATAAGTGACGCGTCACACGTTATTATTACACGCGAGATCGTACACGGGACACTTTACACCCACGGGCTGAGATTTATTCACGGGGTGCGTCGGGAATGATGATGACGTGTACTGGCGGGGTTTTTGGCGCGACGGGGGAGTTTCTCGCGGAACTTGTGTCATCTGAGAGCTGCCCCACCCCCCCCCCCCCTCCCGAAAACACATTAACCCCATATAAAACATGACTTTATTATTAACAATTGTTTTATTAAAGGGATATTTACATTTATCACGTTTAATGTGTAGTTTCAGTTGTTTTTTTATAATTTTATTCTTATAAATATATTAATAAATCATTTTGACAGGTTTTGCATCAATCTATAAAACATGTTATTAATTGATAGAATGCATTTATTACTTTTGTTCAAAATGTAATGCATTTTATTTGTAATTTAATAATTTCTGTTTATATCTTTGGACAAAAAATGTTTATCCAAAGAAACTTCTAAATTGTTTTATGTAAATGCACTGAAATCACTTTAATTGAATTTAACTATTATTTGATATAAGACAGGAAATAATAGTTGACAATTAAGTTTTTGGTTTGTTTGTCATGTTTTAGTACTTAATCTTATAAAGTTTACTTTAAAACCAGATATGTTTAGTTTTCCCATCATCACTTTGTATGGTTTATTAAACATTAAAGCAAGTGTTATTCATTGGTGGTACATTTGGTTACTGAACTATTAAAATCTATGGGGTATATTTTTTAATTATTTTAAGTCTGTGAGTTTAAGGGAGAATTTCTGAACATGTTGGGTGCATCAGGATTATTTTAAGTTATTTGGATGTACAGATTTGATAGGAGGTCAGAGATGTCCTGCTGAAATATTTCAGAGTAAATGCTTCTTATGCATTCACAAAACATTTGTATGAAGAATAATTGTTCAGAGAAGAGATAGCATAATACATCAATGACATTTACATAATGATGAGGTTCTGAAGCTGTTTCTGACAGCACATATGTCAGAATCCAGAGGAAAGAGACTGAATGTGGAAAAAAGTGCTTGCTGGAGCCAGAGATGAATAGTGTTTGTCATGTCTCTGAAGACCATCTGAAGGTCTCTTGTGGTGCAGGAGATACAGAGAGATGAGAGAGAGAGAGAGAGAGAGAGAGAGAGAGAGAGAGAGAGAGAGAGAGAGAGAGAGAGAGAGAGAGAGAGAGAGAGAGAGAGAGAGAGAGAGAGAGAGAGAGAGAGAGAGAGAGAGGGGAGGGGAGAGGAGAGAGAGAGGGGAGAGAGAGAGAGAGAGGGGAGAGAGAGAGAGAGAGAGAGAGAGAGAGAGAGAGAGAGAGAGAGAGCGTAGAGAAAGAAAGAGAAGAGGAGAGAGAGAGAGAGAGAGCGAGAGAAAGAAAGAGAGAGAGAGAGAGAAAGAAAGAGAGAGAGAGAAAGAGAGAGAGAGATAGAAAGAGATAGGTGGAGAGAGAGAGAGAGGAGAGAGAGAGAGAGAGAGAGAGAGAAAGAAAGAAAGATGAGAGAGAGAAAGAGAGAGGTGGGAGAGAGAGAGAGAGAGTCAAAGACAAGCACCTCAGCTAGAACCTGAGCTGAATATAAAGAGAACATCAGACATTATACTCAATATCAACTGAAGCATTCGATCAATGACTTTTAACCATCTGATGATGTATAAAGAAAGTATGACAGCTGGAACTGGGGTCAAAGCTATTATCGTGCCACAGTACTTCCCTTGAAATTCTGAATCTAAAGATTCTGTCATCTGCAAGTACATTTGCACTTATAGATACTTTATCATGTTTGCATTTATGACACACTGTTACATGATGACACATATGCAATGATTGACAGGAAACCCTGGAATGTATCAGTGGACCCTTGACTTTAAGATCTGAGAGCTTTTTTTATATACATTACTATAAATGTGTTATTTCGGTCACAAACCTCCTAGGATTAGTGAAATAATTTGTATGCATCATAATTTACTGCATAAAAAAGTCTGACAGAGCAGTATTCACAGAACCTTAGTGCTGAATAAAATAGATAAATCTGAACATGTGTTGTTTTGATGGCTTATTTTTCTCATTATATTGAAGAAAACACCCGGGAAGAGAGACGGGGCAACAGGAGTCAGAAAATGAATGATATACAGGTTTGCTGGTTGTTATGACAACGCAAATCCCTTCAGGGTGGCATAAGATTTGATTCATCTGTCGGTATATATATTGAGTTAAGACTTAACAGCTGAAGTAAAGGATTATGATCTTTAATGATAATTTACACAACAAATGATTTATGTTCAACCCCCCCCCAAAAAGAGAATACATGTAGATACATTATAAAGTAAGAAATCCTTTTGAAAGTGATTCTAGTGTCAGTAACCAAACAGCCAATGAAATCCTTAACCACATTAACTTATATTTTCATCTCTTTAGAAAATAATTGAATAATAATAATAAATCATATTTGTATTTTGATGGACCGGTCCTATACGCTGGTGGCCTTCTGCAGGAGCTGAAGCATGATGGGATACACAGGAGCAAACTCCTTGCCCTGCCGAGCTCGAACCGACTGCACATACGCCTCCAGCGCTCCTCTGAAACCAACGATACATACACACTTATCATTTCAACTGCATGAAAGTATCTGTTTGATGTGTTGTGCACCTCTAGAGGAGTGCTGATGAGACATTGATATGTGTTCTGAAAAGATAATGTCTGATAAATGAATCCAGTTGCAACAGGGTTTCCTTGAAATCTAATGGCCATTAAATCAGCTTGACGCTGCTATGATGTCTCAAGTCTTGTGCAATTACTGAAAGAGCTATTTAAATCCTGCTGTAGACATTAACTCAACACCTAATCAAGCACAGGTTGATAACTTAAAGCAGTAAAGTCATTTTCAGCACATATATATTCTGTACTTAATGCACTTCGGGTTAGATGCTAACTGCATTTCGTTGCCTTGTATCCTACATGTGCAATGACAATAAAGTTGAATCTAATCTAATCTAAACAGATATGTTTCAATGACAGATCTGACCTGATGAGTGTCAGCGGGTCCTTCTCCGACTGATGATCATCCAACACTGAGAGTAACGTGAGATCGACCACTCCGCTCTCTAAATTTTAAAGAAATAAAAACTG
>CM065659.1:5856770-5926291 GCA_033220385.1 Triplophysa yarkandensis
CCACCTGCAAGCTCCTCGCTACAATCTCTATCAAAATTCAAAGGCTCTGTTCATTGGCCTGTTGTTAAACTCTGAACATCACAGACGCACAAACCCAGAGCCTTACAGCGTTCAAACTCTCTGCATAAACACTGTAGTACACTTGATAGACAAGAGCCGGAAGAGAAATGTTAGGAATGTAAAGGATGAATGCAAATGTGAGCTGACATCAAAACTACAAATGTGCATTTATAATTGTGCGGTTTACCTCTAAAGATGCAGAGAGAGCTTGTTCAGCGGCTGGAGGACAGGAACCCAACCCAGATATTACCTGACAACACAAATAGATGAAAATAAACACACACACACACAAACACAAACACACAATAAGTGTCCTTCACGCTCCTGGCCCTTAAAAACAATCCCAGTGAAACTTTCATCACCTTCAGTTTAAATATTTCATCATAGAGCAATCTCATTTTATTACTTTATTAATCACAGCGCTGAGAGAAAGCCCGCATGTTTTTTTAATAGGGGGAGATTGGGAACTACACCAAGCAGCGCTAAAAGCCATCTGTGAAATACAGCCGCTTGTATTGTTAAGTACAGACGGATGATGAGAATACGGTTTTCCTGGAATTCTCTCTTGAGCAAAGACACTACAGACGTATGCGGTTTATTGACTGACTTAATATACTCTAACTTTTTATGCAAATGATTTTCACACTTTTTCTTAGTCTGGAGCTATGATTTAGTACACACTTCAGAACATGTATTTTCACAGAATGTCTTGGAATATATCATAAATAAAAGGTTTTAAAAGTCAAGTGTGTAGATTCAGATTCAGAGAATTCCTTAGATGTGACAATAAAATACTAACAGCCAAAAAAAATCCTTTTGAAAAAATTATGTTTCACATTAAAACTGCAAATGCAAAAGTTTATGTGGACCCGATATAGTCAGCGAGTTATTTTTTTAGTTCTCATTCTTGGTGAAAATGATTCAAAATGTATATCTTTCTTTAAAAGTCGTACTTTAGCAACAGCCTGCTGTAAGCGGAAGAGTGAGTTAACCACGGCAACGTTCCTTCTCTGACCCTCCGTCAGTGGTCCTATCACCTGACTGGCATCCCCCTGCGTACACAGCTGAAGAGAGAGACAAAAAAAATGCAAGATTAAGTAAAACCTAGCTTCAAAACAAAAAAGACTGGAGTAAATAATTAGCTTAAGCGAGGCTGCCGCTAATTTTCCCAGAGTCCCCGGTGTTTCGTCTGAGGTCAGGAGCGTTTTGCTCAGTGGTGGCACAGCGGCCAGCATGATGGGACGTGACTGTGGTCATGGAGCTCAGACGGCAGAGGCAGCTGGCATTGTGGGTAGGAGGGCTAGTGGTGGGGAGAGGATAAAACGAGGAGGATTTGCCCATCTTGGTGTCCCGGCGTGGGTACTAACAAGCAGAGGGCCATAGCGGTCACGCACAGACAAACACACTGCTGACGTGAACAGATCTACAACACTGTTTGGCTACAGCCGAAACCACAAAACAACACCAAGAGATCACATATCCCTTTAGAGAAATAGAGATTTAAAATTACACACAATCTGTGAAAAAAGCCACCCATGATAGTGGCAACAGGGGGTGCCATGGCAACGGTCTAAAAGTGGCACAGCAACAGTTCATTAACGTTTCCTGTGGCAGGTGTGGAGATGCCGAGCGAGACACAATCTGCTTGTAGGTGGGTTGATCCTTCACACCTGATGGTAAAATAAAGAGTAAACTCCTGTGTGTATTTCTGAGATCTGAGTTCTGCAATAAACACACAAATCATTGTCATGTACACGAGTTTCATTTCTTCATCAAAATATAAAAATAATGTATTGAAAAACATGTTTTATTATCTTTTCCTACCTATTTTAGTTTTGTTCCACCCTTAATAGATTGTAGGTAACAACTGTCCTATGTCACTTAATCAATTGCTTCTATAGTTAAATAACCTTACAGGATCTTTTTAAGGGTGTTAAACAGAACTGGCATCAATGATCTCATTGGATAGTAACGTTATCAGGAATCATATATATTGTGTGGTGATGTATGCTGTTTAACACAATGAGGTCAACACATAATGAGATCATCACGGAATAGGTTCTGCGTTTTGCATAAAACCAGACATAAGAAATCCACAGAATTTGCTTTCATTTACATCTGTCTCTTAAGAAATGGACTCAAGTTAAGCTTAACTTTCACAAGATGATGGCTAGGACCTTGTGAAGTCAGTGACATCTTAACAGATGCATTACACAACATGTAACAGTGATATAATCATGCCCCAAGGCCAGAGATGTCAATGTATGACCCTGAATTGAGTTTACAGGATTCTGAATGACCATCACACACACGCACGCACGCACACACACACATCTACGACAGGAATAAAGAAGAGCAGAACCTCGTAACTCTTCTGCTCGCTGACGTAAGACAGGTAGAGTCAAACGCTGGACTAATCAAATCACATCCTCACGTCATACATCAAACACCAGCTTAGAGTCAAGTCAGACTGATTGAAACTAAACATACAAACATATCAAAATTCAGCTCATCTCGATCAAGACTTGATTTGAAAGATTTACAATCAAACGATTTGTAGATGCTTTTATACAAAGTGAACATATCTATCCACGCCTCTTTGAGCGCCTTCCGACCCGGGTCCTCCACCTGCTCTTTATCCTCCTCTTCTTCTGATTGGAAGGGCTTCTATTTTTGGTCTGACTCGACTAACAGCTCTAACTAGGTAGATGTGGTTCCTCCTTCCTCTTGTTCAGGTCACGGTTCTCAGCAGGTGCCTGTCCCCTGCTCTCCTAATGAGCTCGGTCGACCGGCCTTGTGTCATTGCGGCAGCAGGACTGAGGGGCATGAGAGCAGACAGCCTCCTCCTCAAACCGCCTCATTATCTCTGTGTGTGTCTTACCAATTGCTCTGACTTGACGCAGAACAGCTGCACGGTCTTGGCTGCATTCTTGGCGACCGCCACCGTCAGGCCCGGGTCCACTGATGCAACGTTCAGCTCACTGATGGGCGACAAATACACACAAATCAACTAATGACAGAACACTGAAACAGCGAGCTGTGAGGGGCTTTAGAGGGTCTTTAAAAACAATAATTTGCAACTTAATGCAAACTGACCCACATTATGACTTAATACTTTTATTCAAATGAGGCCATATTGAAGTCCCTATATATCTGATTTTGTACCATGTAGGACTTTATAAATGGTGACACTACAAGACAGATTCATGTGAAATTAAAATACTAAAGGATATTAAGATATATTTTTAAACTTGAGTTGCAACCAACCAAACTTTGAAAAAATAAGTGCTATTTTCTCATTTTTCTCATGTAATGCACCGAAGATTGCACAAGTCAACATTTTCTATCCGATTTCTTCCAATCTGTGTTCAGAAATGAAATAATGACAGTTTTCTTACTTCAGTCATTTTTCGCCAACTTGATTTAATTTTTAGGTGGAAAACTACCCCCTCAACAACAAGTAAATATTTTGGTCTACTTTTTAATTCTAGTATATTATACAACATAAAAACATTTGGTCAAGTAACACATAATGATCCCGATAAGATGAGAAGCTAAATTTCAGGTTTTACGAAATAAAATAATTATACCTGGCTATGGTCTTTATGATGCTGTCAAGTTCATCGTTGGAGGGTGGGTTTCGCCCCCCTTGAGGAAACACAAGGTTGATGGGGTCAAAGAGGCGAGAAAGGCTCTTGGACAGGTAAGCGGCTTCATACGGCTGTAGGGAGCTCTTCAGATCCTTCTCTGGACTGAAATTAAAACACAACCAAAGTTAAGATCCATTTGGTCTGTTTGAACCCTCAGAGTCCTGATAAAACTGCCTCACCAGTTATATGGTTAGTCAATGAATAAAGCCAAATCACATCACAGTGAGAGTTGTTATAGTGTTTTAAATATGACCCTAAAAAGACGATGTCATACCCATTAACTTTGGAAGTCAACTTATAAGTGCACTTCTGTCAGATGTCTCTTTGTGTGTTATAATTCACTGACCTAAATGGATTGTTTTAATCAGAATCCCACCTGTAGAGATCATTACTTATGGAGACTTAATTGAAAATGCGAGCGAGACGCACAGCGGTACATGAACACAGTACCGTACATAGAGTGCTCATCACTGCAGAAAATCCAGCATAAGTATTCAACATCACTTAACTCTTTAATTACAATAATCGTATTTTTTTTTGTTTGACCATTTCTAAAGCCTTAACATAGAGCGCAGTGTTCACATTGTAATATTTACTTGTTTATTTCTGTCCACATTCCCCTTATCTTTAATCCCTTTATGTTTTATATTTTGTTTAGGTCTCAGGGCAATATCTGTCGTCCTTTGCTCGGTTTCTTATGCCTGAAGGCTGTGTTTAAGAGTGAGAAGGTCATTTGTTTTATTGGAGCCTCTGGTCATGTTTTCATCTCAAGGGTCTGGACGTCTGCTTGGCTCGTGGTCTTTATGGTGTGGTGTGGACTGACAGATTCTGCCACCGGCACCAGACCCAATTACTATAATATTACTGGGTCAGTTTCACAAAGACCTTGTAATGATAGAACTGTAAATGGTAAAAAAAAACATTTTAGAGCCAAATCCAATGTGGCATTTAACAGGATACAATTATTTTAGGTTTAACTGCGAGATTAAATTTGTGTTGTGCATCTTGACAAGCTTTTTGTGTAAAATGATGCAATTTTTGAATAAAAGTTATGTTGCAATTTTTATTTAGAACAAAACAGTCAGAACAGTTTTCTACTTAAACATAGAATTGCTGTATTTCTTCAGTACCACATCCTGTAGATTTAAGAGTTAGTTTACTTCTGAACATAAACCATCAGTGAGATAAATGGACAAAACCAGGCAAATTTTTAATTAAAAGGGAAAAAATACATTTTGCATAAAGGAAACAAAGTGCAAGCTAAAAATGCATTATGATATAGTCATAAAACTAAACAACATAACAGTCTTCTAAATCAGAACATTTGTGGAGGTGATGTTGTATTTGTGTCATGATACTCACTCATAGTCTGGTTTGTTGCGAGTGAACAGATCTTCAGTGTCGTGTTCTGATGTTGACAGCTCTATATCCAGACCTGCTGAGCTGCTTTCTAGTGCCCCCTGTACACTTCTACTGTACTGCTGCAGACGCTTCCACAACTCATTGTACAGCCTCAAGAGTTTGGGATACTCACCCTCCAACGCCTGTTTCAGGAAGGTCGATGCTGTGAGATAAAAAAGAGAAATAATAGTGGTTCAGATATGAAAAAAACCAATCTACATTCTTTAACATGCTCATGATAAAAAACATCCTCAGATGAAAATGTACTTATCTCTTTCTCTCTCTAATCTAATTAAAATAATCATTCTATTGTTTGATCATTTTCAAAATAGAAATACTATGTTCGTATCTGTCTATCCATCTGTATGTCCTGTCTATGCGTTATCTATCCACGTGCCCATACTTTTAAACATCCATCCGTTCGCTTGTTTACTCGTTCCCAGTAAACTACAAGAGCTTATCTGAAGTAGTGTGAGGTGTATTATCATCAGCTTACTGCAAGGCTTATTTCAATAAAAGCACACAATATGTAAGCAGTGAGCCATGCTTTTGTAGCCATGACAATAGAAACCCAACAACCAATCTCTTCTTTGTGCCTCGGTGAGCTTAAAACAAACAGATCACTTTGACAATAACATCATTAAATACAGAGAACACCAGTGACAAAACCAGAGACAAATGAAAGAATAAACGAAAATGAATCTTCATAAATATGATAATAAGTCTACTTTACAGGTGATTAAATGTTCATTAGAAAATATTATGCAGGTTGATTTGATGAATGTATAATCGAGCAGTTCGGTTAAAATCAGACTCTTTTTTTGCCATCAGCTAAAGAAAAGAAAGGCAGACACCACCAAGCATATATTCATTTTATAAAGCTGCCATGCAGCAAATTTAAAACAGCGGTGTTCAAACACAACCACTGACAGTCAAAACATTCTTCCATCGAGAAGGTGAGATGCATATGATGAAAAAGTCAGACATCTGAATCTTCAATATGAGATCAGTCAGAGATGTATATTAAAAACCTTTCAAGGTCAAAGGTCTGATAAAAAACACTCAAGCTATTCATACGTATCCAGTACGTATCCAAAAACTCAAAGATATCCAGGAGCTCCACTGGGACTCCGTAAAAATGCTTTGAAAACAAAACAGTTCAGGGATGAATTCTGGGAAAAGCTCTCAGAAGTCACACATACTTTAGGACAAAGAGGAAGAGATAAATCATTCATAAACTCATCTTTCTTTGAAGGCTTATACAGAGGTGATGTTCATAAGAATCGAACGAAATCTAAGATGTTCGCTGGCAAACTTTGTGAGCTGTAAAGGTCCGCATCTAAGTGCATCAGAGCATTTTGGCAAACTTCCCCCAATAGATGTGCATGAAAAAGAGCCCTGGGGTCAGACGTGGATTGAGAGTTTTTAAATCAGGCCTGATAAAGACGAAGAAGCATGTGCATTCGGGTAATGAAAGCAATGCAGAAGATCCTATTCGCTTTCTATCGATCAGGACGAGCGAAGCACAAGGCATTATTAGCTTGTGATAACACAGACAGAGATCAATACAGAGTCTTGGCTTCAGGCCTGAGATCTAAATAATGGCATCTCTGATGTGATGCCTGAGATATAAATATGGGCGCTGGTCACCATCTTGATTCGAGATACGGGAAAGGGTTAAAAAATTGTCCTTTAAAGCAAAGGCGAAACTGTTATGTGGGTAATAGAGTTTGAATGGGATGTAAGAGCAAGGGAAGGGGAAAGGAGAGGCACAGCAGAGGAGATTGTGTAACACACAGAATGAGTTTTTGAGATGCGTGACGGGGCATCATCTTGAAGAAAAACCCCTGACAGACACTCACCAACTGTGGCTTTCTGTAGCTCATCAGAGAGCGTCTGAGTGACTGAACTCCAGAATGTGTGCAGGATCTCCGGCTGTCCATCCTGACGAGAACAAACAGTACACAGATCAATGACAGATGTTGTAGAAACGAATATTGTAAATGCAATAGCTGGCAAATAAGCTTCTTTTGATATAATTTTGGAATAGTATAATATAATACCCATATACCCATATTCTCTGATATGCTGTGATATTATTAATTCTGCACTTGAGCCAAAATTCTCTTGTTTTGATGGTTTATTTTAACTTTAAGGTCCATTAAAGGAGTGTGCACACCACACATCACTTTTGGCCACTTCTGAAGTATAACTAATAACTTAATTTTTTCATTTTTAGGAAAAGATGATCTAATACATTAAACACGCATGTACCACGGCAGTCACAGAATGACTTATTGAGATGCGTGACGGGGCGCATGCACGAACACACAGACACACACACGCCTCTAATGCTACGGCATGAGGTGACAATAAATGTCCTTTTGTAAACAAACTGTAATCCTGATTCAGTCTCTCTGTATCCCTCCTCATCACATCACATTTAGTGTACTGTCAGACAGATGAATAAGCACTGGTGTTGTGGAAGGACCCGGCAGACACATCGCCCACTGCATGTGTCACAAATCACCTGCTCTTTCTATCCCTGCAGACTCGCCGTACATCAACCTAAAGGAGTTTACAGCCGTATAATCATTCTCTCTCTCATGAGTCACACCATTCCTACCACTCCAAACCACAGACAAGAGAAGAAGTATGTATGTAGAGGGAAATATTACATCAAAAGTCTGACATCAAACTGATCCACTTTTTTTCTTCTAAAGACAGTTCCTGCAATTTTGGGCTGGGTAACGACTTTAAATTCAACACATAAATATACAACGTCAAGTTCTATACAGTAAACTGAACATAAGGGAATCGGGTTTTCTCTCATGGATTTCTATTTCACACTTTTGACACCTGAAGAGCACCAGAGGGCCGTGAGTAAAGACTTGTGCCAAAAAGCCACAAGGTTTGTTTGCTTCCCGAAAGCAGCCGGGACTGGAGTGAGAAGGTCTGTTTTACTTTGTGTAAGTGTTAGATGTGGTGGTTTGGCTTTCCGACGGGTGCGTGTGGGGGGTGTTTTTTTTTTACAGCAAATAAAGGTGTGAGGTTGTGGGAGTTTGATAACAGCTTTGGAAGAGGAGGCAGAGAAAACAAAAAAAAAAAACACGCCTCTCACCCACCTTCTCCAATCTCCGGGGAAGCCGACAGCAGCTTTGTTAAGCTTTAACACTGACTCCTGCTCAATGTTCCTGTCCATTCTCCGTTACACCCGAAGGATGCAAAGCCACAATTGACTCTTATCTTTAAGAATTCAAGTGGTCTGAATGCCGAACATTTGCCCTGTCAATCGTTAAGGATGGATTGAAATTAAAACCCTCCCTCACTTCAGAGAGCATCTGTGTTCGTCCCCCTCTATAAATTAAGATCAACACAATTATAATGCGTTTTATCAGCGCACATTTCATTGTCCTTGAAATCTACAAGACATTTATTCTTACATAATCCATCATGACTCTTGCATAATTCTAGCGACCCCTCACACAATACCACCCTCATCCTCGAACCTAACTTTTCCCCTCTCCTTTCTGTTAACAAAGAGAGAAAAGGAGCACGGGAAAAGAAGTTGCCATGGAAACGCCCGCCACCCGTTCAGACCTCAATCTTCTGACCGAAAATCTTGATTTCCAAGAGGTGATTAGAGGTCGCTCAGCTCAGCTCATCTCCTCTGAAACTGTTTACAGAGTAAAAATAAGATGAATGCCAACAGAGAGAGAGAAAGAGAGAAAATGATGCACACAGACGTCTACATGCTTTCTGCACACTATGTACTGTATACTGCAAAGTGTTATTTAAAAACCAGCTCGTGAAACAGTTGTGAAACATTCAGTGCTAAACGTTTCACATAGTAGAATGTTGTCAGATTATTCTGTTGCGTGTCGAGATTTATTAGTGAGAGCTGAAAATAAATTCAGCATTCTGATCAAAGTAAATGTTAATTGTTTAATAATAATAAATCAAGTGTAGTTCAGCAATATAATATGAAGGCTCATATTAGATTGAGCATTATACAGTCATTTTTCAAATTTGACGATTACATTTTTAATAGGACCATTGGTATACATGTAAATATTTCTGTCACAGAAATAAATAAATAAACTGAATAAATAAATAAGTGGATGCAACTAACTCATATTTTAATGTGTATGGCCCATAAACTTAGTGGATGCTGACCCTTATATAAGAACTTATTAACAATATAAGAGTATGTATTGCTAACGTGAGTTTAGAATGCTTAAATTACTAATTAGGGTACACTACTAAATATATTTTTAAATTTATGGTCAAAGTGAGATTTCTAGAAAACATATAATTGAACAAAATTATTAAATTATTTATTATTAAATTGTTAAGCAATATGTTCATAAATATCGTCATGAATTGTGTAAAAATTATAGTAAATAAAACATCATATTTATAATTAATTTTATATTTAATATTATATTTCTAATATATGTTATGAATAATTTGTAAATTTGTTATAAAATATAGTATTATTTAAATAATCTAATATAAAAAATAACTACATTACTAATAAGTAATGCACAACACAAGTTGTGATTTTCTTCACACACCAAATTCATTTAGAAGCCAGACAATATAATTCCTGCCCGTGTAATGGTTCAGATCGGTGTTAATTCCATATATTTTATAGACTCTTTAAAGTGTACCATCTTGTGTTAACACAGGTCTGGTCCTTCATTTAGCACAAAATAGCAACAAAACTACCGGCTGTAATTCCCCCAATTTGCCTTTAAAGGAACATAAAGTGACAGATACCGGAGATTCCGAGAGAGAAACGCATCCCACGAGTCTTTGCAAATAATGTCCCTGTCACCGGCACAACACACAACACACACTCCTGTGTGATCAAAACCTCAGCCGGAGCAGATAAAGTATTTCATCACTGTCTGGCTGTAATGCTTGACACTAGATGTATGTGTATGCATGCGCGTGTGTGATAACCTTGTCACAGAGGGGCAGCCACCTGCAGACACCAATTAGAATGTCATTTACTGCTAATGTGCCGGCAGCGAGTGAACCAGCAGGGGCCGGGCATGAAGGCCAGCCGGAGGCAAGGACAAAAATCAAACATACATGAATTTACTACATATCGAAGACAAACTCTTCACATGTGGGAACAGCTTACAAGATACTGCAAAAATATAATGCTTATGGATGGTTGCTTAAGTGGGTCAGCTGTGGTCTGGTGACAGTAGAGAATTGAGTAAGCAGAAGGTTACGGGTTCAAACCCCAGTGTCAGCAGACAATGACTGAAGTGTACTTGAGTTAGACACCGCCCTCCCATTTGTTCTGCAGTGATAATTGGCCACTACACAATACTATGTTAATAATGAATTTTAAATTTCCATTTTGACATTAAAAGGGAGGTGAGAACATGACCCAAGTTAAAATACTGAAAAAACGGGTCGGTGCAGCCACCTGCACATGAACAAACTAAAACTATTTATAAGCATTTCTTCTAATCTAGGTTTGGGCAGTATCGATATTTTGATACCATCAAACCTCATCCCCATTATACGTCGGTATACCGTATTACCGTGAATAATAAAAGAATTATGATGTAAGGCTCAGACAGTGCCACCAAACTGTTGACTTGTACCTAACCCGTCCTGAAATTGTATACCAGACATTAATATTGAAACTTTAACAAAATGAAATGCACAGTAATATTATTGGCAAAAATCCAATTGGGAAAAAAAAAAAAAATTTTCAACTCGCCATCTTTTCCCCCATCTCTCTTTCTACTCCACGCTGTCAGTTGGTGACAACACCGTATAATATTTAATCCATATCTCCTAAATAAGTGCATTGTTTTTTTTTAAGACTGTATAATGGTATTGGAAGTGATACCATTGCTATTTTTAGATCCCATCCTATCCCATATTACCGTATTACCACCCTAATCTAATCTTACCTTAATGATGTCATCAATAAAGCACACATGGGTCACCGGGTCCCTCTTTTTTGTTAGAACCTTTTGCAGGTGTTGCACCTGTATGAACACAAACGGATACATACATTCAACTTATTCAATAAAAATCATAAATACTTAAAATATGTAAATGTCAAAATATTAACCTGTCCACAAGCGGCACATATCTGGTCCATGAGCTTCTCTAAATTTGTCCAGAGAGCAGCACGAAACGCTGCTGTGTTTCCGGGAGTGGGCATGACAGCTCGACCTGGGGCGGCTAAATACACAAATAACACATGTTAAAACACACAAATGAACTCAAATCAGATTAAGAGTAAAGCACAGACCTCTGTTGTTGGTGGGTTGAGTGAGAATTTTAATGTCCAGCGCATTCATAACATTCTCATGCACAGATGCCCTGTATCCATCCACCACACTTCTGATGGTCTCTCTCAGACTGCCGAGGTTATAAAACACCTGTAGGGCCGTCCCCACCTGAGATGGATTCTGGTGGATAAAGCAATAACAAAATAACCACGCAAACAAGACAACTTTTAAGGTACGAGACGGACACGTTTTTCAAGAAAGTGAAAAATCACTTCAAGATGCTAATTTTCTGTGTTTATAACGTTTCATTTAAAACAGGAAATTTGGATAAGCCATATTGAAAGCATGCTTATGTGTTTTCCAGTGTTTTAATGTGTTCAAGTTTTAAAACTTGTAAAAAGAACTGCTATGAAGAATTATTGTAATTTTACAAATCTGCGCAGCTCCACATGAGCTATTTTCTTTAGAAACTATATATGTAGAAAAGAAAGTTTTTTTTGTCATTTATGATGAAAGTTTTGATATGGTTCTAGACAAAAATATAAAGCATATAAATTGTTTAATATTGCCTGATATGTTTGACTCTTCATATTGAGATCTTTTATTCGTTAAGATTTACACCTGAGACTGCTCTCTTCCGCCCGAGGAGTGTTCACAAAACCAAGAGCCGCCCATTGACGTCAACAGCTCAGCGCAAGTTACAGAAGTAGGTCAGATTGTTAAATTCAACTGTCTCCACTCGGTTATGACTACGGGACATCTGCTTTAAAAAAGCAAAGCTATCCAGTGCTGCATGCAAAGCAGCTTCCACCAGACAGCCATGACTTTAATTTATTCTCTCTCTGAAAGTGCCAAGCATTACAACCGTTTCCCAAACCTCAATTTAATCTCGCCGGATCAAAGATGATCGGACCCAACCGACCTTCCCAAACGCTGCAGGTGAATGGATGAGCATGCAAAGAGTATGTGATAATCTCTCTTTATTCTCGGTGTGATTGACTAATGGTGAACGGATTGAATGTTATAGGAAAGCTTTGTCGTTTAAGAGCTGTTGGTTGTGGGTGAAGAACTCGTTGACAATCAGCTGTAATCATAAAAATGATGGACACACACACACACTTCATTCCCTCTCTCTATCTTCAAACACACACTTGAAGTGTGCTGACCTACTCAATGCTGTCTTCCAATTTCCTTACGTCTCTACAACTAAAACACCAGAGTAAGACTGTGGAGAAAAAGACTAACGATAGTCTCATGATAGTCTAAGACGATGAGCGATCCCTCATGACCTCATTACAGGTGTGAGGTCTGATCTCTCATTCACACGTGAATGATAACATTTTGTAGCTATTTAGAACTCAAGGAGGTAAAGCAGAAACCTTCCTCACACAAGCCAGAATAATATTGCTCTTAACATGAATGTTTTTCACTTTTTTGAAAACTTTTTAATCTGAAGAAGTGCTGTCTACAGAGGTGCTGTAGGACTTAAACTACACACAAAATTATATATTAGGGAAACAATATATATTAAAATAAAAGGCCTATACAAATAACATGTTTATTGAATAATTATGTTACTGATAAAAAAAAAATAGGTAACTCTGCCTAACCATTTAGCTTGAAATTTAGTTTTAGCCAATAAATACAAGTGAAGGGAGACCAACCAACATTAATGCTTTTCAATTAATATTATTAATATTAACAATTAATGATTATTTTTAGTACAGGTATATAGCAGGCACATCTAAGCCAAGTGCATATGTTTGAATGGTTGTAATTCATGCTGTTGACAAATATATATGTATATATAAATAAGACGCTTAAATATCTACGCTTAAATAAAAAAACATTCCAAAATATTTTTATTGGTCACAAGCTAATTAAGATTATATTTTAAATTTTTTGTTAGTAAAAAAACTTTGTATTATAAACACACACATTTATTTATTAATTTATTTTTAAATATTCATTTGTTTTAATATATTAATATAAAAAGAAAATACATGGCAAATATAGCAGTCTTGGATCAGTAAAATTTCACACACTAAGCATTTATCCTTAACCGAATACGTGACCCAGCAACGGAAGCTCTGGCTTGTCACTTATGCAACACTCGAGTGTAGCTGTCAAAGAACAGATGTGAATCACTGGCATAGGAAAACAAAGGAGTGAGTCGGAGCTAATTGCTTGCGGCAGGTTCGCAGCACATCATGCCCTAGCTCTCATTTATGCTTCAGCAGGGACGTGCACAGTCACCGTGGAGATGGATTCGATCAGCTCAGCGCAAGCCGATGACCCAAAATGGTCAGCCGCCAACCGGACTCTAGTGAGGTGTTTTCACAGTACTCAAGTCCAGCCGAATGCTCCGCTCTTTGTTCCCAGAATTAGCACTTAGCTGGAACAGGTGGCCAACGATTGCTTCCCTTCCTGGCAAAGGTGGGGGGAATAAACATATCTGGACGGAGGCTTTTAGGCATAATCTTTGGACCAGTTTTTGCTCATTACAAGGACAGTGAACGCATCTATAAATACGCCGGCTACGTGTTCATTAGATTGTCTTGCCAGTCGCAGGCTATTGTTGCACAGGGAAGGAAATATTATACAGGGCATCTTTGCATATTCTGCCCGCGAGATGTGAAATTTATTCTTCCCAACGGATCGTATGAACTCTAGGAAAGTGTAATGCTCTTTCTTGACTGCTTCTTGGGAGAATTGCGTTTCACAATGGAATAAATATGATTGTATCAAATAACTCCTCAAGTTTAGACCAGTCAAGGTCAAAAGAGTTGCTTGCTGCGAGGAACATACTTCACATTGGCCCAAAATTATCCTTCAATAAGCTGAAGGCACGTGGCACTCCTGGCCAATACTTATAGCAAATCCTTCCGATCATATGTACACGGTCTGAAGTTTGAGAGGAGCCAAAGTTATTTTCGTTATCTTAAGAGTAAGAGGCGGGTTTCTCCAGAGGAATGTAGGTGACAAAAGCAAGTGGAAATTATCTAATGCAGTCTTGATAGCTGTAAAAAACATTTACTTAATTTCGTATTATAAGATTTGCAAGGATCTGCCGAGTTGTTTTACATTTACATACATTTAGATTTCTGTATTTGGCAGACGCTTTCATCCAAAGCTACTAACATTGCATCACACTGTACAATTTTCATTAGTTCTTTGCCTGGGATCGAACCCATGTTCTAACCGCTGATCCATAGGAATGCCTTTTTTTGGCCATAGTTGTTTAAATTATGTTTGAAAATAGGATTAAATTTGACCATTGTCTTTATAATACTGGGTCTGTGATTGTAAGATCACGCCAATGGTTTCGATCGCATTACAAATGCTGTATCACGGTTTGTTTCAACTTTCTTCTGCTTAGTAGAATTCAATTTAGTCAAGCTATTTCACAACATCATCTTAATTACAGCAGAAATACAACTTTAATGTGTCACCTTGACATGAACACATTGAGTTTGGCCATCATTCAGAGAGCTACAGAAAAACAACAGCGTCATTTCCAGCCAATTGCTTCTCCTCATAAAAACACCTGGTCACCACGCCTGTGCCATTAACTTATGCCTGGGTTTGTTTGGTCACCATATGGGAAACTCGGATATCTGCCAAACCAACCAATAGATTGATGACACCAGAGGTCTCCACCCACGTGCTGTACAAGAAACATTCATCAACATTTTTAAAGATTCAATAATATTTAAAAGAAAGAAAGAATAATCACAATCAATCAATTTCAGTTTATGTTACTTTTCCAATCTACATTTATTCTTCACCTTTATTCTGTTCATGTGTTTACGTGTTCATGTGTAACTCCATCACAAAAAGAGCAACTTCTGAGCAATAACATGTTCCACATCTTTACTGATAAAACAGGAATAACACAAGCCATATGAGAACACCATGAGTTTATAAGTTTCATGTTGGTTCAGTGATGGTTTCTTGACGAAAACAAGCTCAGTGAGAACACAGAGTCAGTTAGCTCACACAGTGAAGTGTCGAAGGCGAAAGTGAGACTGAAGTGAGACTGTGAGAGAGAGAAAAGATGATGGATCACTTAGACCTTCATTTTGCTGCCGTGTTACCACAGCAACCCAAAAACAAACAGGGAGAAGGCCGATTAAAGCCTTTTAAGACATGCTTGGTAAATGTCAACGCAATGGCTGACAAAGATGAACCCAATTTGGGAGAGAAGTGATGATTACAGAGGGAATGAAAGGTGAGGTGTGCCCGGCATGTCTAATGAGACACGCTTTAAAGTCAAGAGGAACGTTTGATTTGCTTTGGCATTAATAGAAAATAAAGTCTTATTTTACTGGATGATTCTGAGCCAATGATTTAACATCAGGGTAACAAATCACAGAATATCCTTTTTTAGAAGACATTTTTCATGTGCGCTTGTGCTGTGTTCAGTGAAGCTTCTGAAATAATAATGAAATTAAGAGTTCAAATGAGACTTGCATAACTGTAAATAACATGACCTTATTTCTGCAACCTTGTTCAATTCTTGCACATTTTAAAAATCTGTGATAAAAGAGGTATTGTTTAGACTACTTGAAAGCAATGTAAAAAAAATTTAAGCAATGCAAACATAAATCTATATGATTTAAATATGTTACATGTGAAGCAAATATATCTTCTTCTGCAACTTGTCTATAGAGACAGAGATAGAGACAAAAAGTGAAAAAGAATGAGCGAGATCACACATTTAAAAGAACGAAAGAATAAATGAAATAACAAAGGAACCAACCGGAAAGACAATTAACTTATTAAAAAATGGGTAAAAGAACTAGCGATAAAAAAAAAAGAACAACCTAGACAAAAGGTGAAAAAGAAAGAACAAGCGACAGATCAATGATATAAAGAGAAAAGAAAGAAAGAATGATCGAACAGTCCAAATAATCAACAAACAATAAGAACGAAATGAATCAATGAATGAATGAAAGAAAGAAAGAAAGAACGAACTAACGAACGAAAGAAAGAGCAAAAGCAAGCAAGCATGCAAGCAAGAAAGCAAGAAACAAAAAAAAGAAAGAAAGAAAGAGAGTGTGAAAGCAAGCAATCAAGCAAGCAAAAAAGAAGGAAAGCAAGAAAACAAGAAAGCAAGAAAACAAGAAAGCAAGAAAGAAAGCAAGAAAGAAAGAAAGAAAGAAACAAAGAAAGAAAGAAAGTGAAAGAGTGAAAGAATAACTGTAAATATGAACAAACAAAACAAAAAAGAATGAGGGAAAGAACTAACAAAGAAAAGAGCGAAAAATAGAAGTGCAAAAGAACAAGTGAAACAAATAAAAAATAAAAGACTGGAAATAAATAAGTTAAAAGGTTTTTCAACCAAAAGAGCAAAAGAAAGAATGAGCAAACAGGAGAACGAACGAAAAAAAAGCGAAAGAAAGAACTGAACTACTTCCACAACATTTGGCTTTTAGCCTCTATTAGACTTTCTGGTCATCTAAGAACTGACACTGGTTGTTAACGGGATGTTGAAAAGCATGTGGTTGTCATGGTAACAGTAATGTGCCTGTGAGTAACGTGTCACTGATGGGTACAGGGTGAGAGCCGATGTATGAAAGTGATAATCAGCACACATGAGAGACCAATGCCGGCACCACTCCGAAATATAAGTGTTTACAAATAAATCCACACCAAATATGACAACGTACAGACTTTCAGTTTACATCAAATCAAACTAATTATATATATATATATATATATATATATATATATATAATTGATGCAGAACAAGCCACCCCTGCTGGAATGAGGTTCAGGTAAAACCAGTCTTAACAGAAGAACACAGTAGAGACCATAGGTCTAAGAAGAGCCAGAAGGAAAAAAAGACACAAAGCCTCAGAAAACCCTTGAAAAATGTTTAACTCTTTAGAGACTTTCTCTTTCATGTAAAGGTTACTAGAAAATGTTCACAAAAACGGATGAACCTTGAATCTCATGAGATGACGGAATAACCTTAAAGTGACCAGAACTGCTGGAAACACCTGAAACGATACAAAAGTAAAGATCTACATATGCCGGCAATCTGTACTTTTCTTACTCTTGTTTACATCGAGCTAAGAACCGCGTAGACTTCCACTGTTGGACACAAACCCACCGAGACATTACTTAAAATATCTTTTTTGTGGTTATTTCATATAAAGATTTTGAAGAGTGACTTTAGACTATGAAGATACGAACAAAACAATATTTAAACTCAAATCCTGAAGAGCACAATCCTCACGCACACAAACATGTGCGTGCTTGTGTGTTCATGAGCTGATAGATCACCGTGTTCTCAGGATCATGAACCATCTGCCAGATAACAATGCAGAGCTTCCTGCTGTTTCCAGTGCAATATTCCACAGATCAGATCATTGAGAAACACACACACACACATTTTTAACCCTGTTAGCTTCAGGAGGCTGAGATGATACAGGTCTCTGAATGACTTACACCATTTCCTGTCATCTCATAAGGCCTGTGTACACAAACTAGTCACATGAGCACAATTTACACAACACAGATGATTTACAAACGGTGAAATCTCTTCCGAGCGTTCCACACAGAGACACTACAATGACAAACTTTTTGAACTGTGTTAATAAGCAGAGGTTACATATGGATTTGGCATTCCTGTAAACCTCTCTTTTAAAAAAAAGGTGTCAGAAAGCCTATTTTTAGACCTTCATAAACTATGTGTTGGGTTTGTGAGTACAGTTACGATCATGCTTATTTTAAAACATTATTGTGCTTCTGATTTAGCAAATATCTTCTGATTTTCCTAAGAACTGTAGGGTCAGGAGGAAAAGATCGATATTAGCTTTTAAAAAATTAATGATAAAGCACCATACAGCCTGTGTCCTATATTCCAAGTGTTTAGAAATCATGCATCATTGTTGTGTAGAGGGAACACCAAAAATGTTAAAAATTGATTATTTTCTCACTCAGGAGATCATCGATACTATAAGCTGCATTAATCAAAATATCAAATTGATCATTCACTGGATAAACATATACATTTTAAATGACTTGAATGATGTGCTTACAAAATGGATACCCAATCCTCAATTCAATACTGTTAAAGGAGTAGTTCACTTAAAAATAAAGATTATTTCATATTTTATTTCACATGTTATTACTCTTGTCATTTCAAACCTGATCGAGCTTCTTTCGTCTGCAGAACACAAAAAATATTTTTAGAAGAATGTGGAAAATCAAACAACACTGAACATCCACGATATGAAGTCAAAACCCCTCAAATGACATTTCTCAAAATATCTTCTCTAGTGTTCCACCTAAGTGTCAAATACAGTACAGCTTTACATCCACATTAAGATGAATCAATCCCTTAAACACGCAGAGCTATAATCTTATCAAGTAATGCCTTTAACACCTTTATATATAATTGTATCATTTAATGTAATGATATACACACATTTCAAGGACATATTGGAAAGAGAAGAGGGACAGATGTGTCTGTACGTGAGTAGCCAGCATTACTGTCCAGTGCCCAAAACGCATGTGAAACAGGACACTGGTCCCACAAGTACTCAGCTTTTCTAGGTCAGAAAGACGGAACACGGTGATAACATCGTTTCCTCATTTCTGTCTCTAATTTGCTCACAAAGCAGTCGTTTCAACTAATTTGTGTGTTTGATATTGTCATGTCTGTTTTTTTAACATTTTCAATGACCTACATTTCGGTACAACTTATAAAGTTTAAAAATAAAAATAGCTTTGAAATTTGGAGACAGATAAAGTCATTGAAGTGAAAAAAAGAGAGAAATAAATAAGAGTGTAATTGTAACATGAAGACTATGGAGATGTAAAAAAATTTGATTGTAGAGGTAAAAAAATCTGGATTTGAGTAAATTCTATGAGACATGTTTCATACTGTGTTCTTCAATTATACAAATTTTTGAATGCATACTTTACACATCTAAAATCATTTTGACACTTTTTCGTATGTAGCACCTTATTATTTGTATATGTAAAACATCTGCACATATATCATACCCTACCGCGCAATTAATGTGCGCAATAATTTCCTCCTTTTCATACATACTTACACATTCACTTTGTTTTAACCTTTTGTTTCCGACGTTATTTGTCTTGTCTTTTTTTAATTGTGTACCCAAAGCTTGTGTCACCAACACAAACTCGTGTGAGAAAGCACACCTGGCAATAAAGCTTGCTCTGATGCTGAGACTCTTGAGATCCCTTCTTAAACTCTAAAGGAGACATTTGTGAGGTTTTGGGTATCACAGTAAATTGCTAACAATTTTTATTCCCCATTGAGCTGAATCTATTTCTTCTCAGAATAAAAGAACAAAATGAAGAGAAACATCTACATCCACATAAGCTCTGTAACAGTGGCTTACGTAACCCACACAATTCTAAATATACTGATGCGGGACTGGCCGTGGAGGAGTGGAGTGAACTGTATGATAAGATTGAGAACAACAAACACTTGGGCAGAGGTCATGGAGGCATCTGCATCGCTCGCTTTTATAATAACATGCTAATAAGCCAAGAGAGTGTTGCAGGGGACCTATGGCAGACGGCGAATCATGTCAGATACGCAATGGGAAACTATATCGTAATCGCAGCGTTTCACTGAAGAATTCACCAGATTTGTGCATCATCTTTGGAAATCTTTTGGTGCTTATCTCCTCGTGAGGATGCTGTGGATGTGGGTGGTTGCTAGGCAGTTTGGAGGATGGAGGGTTTGTTCTGTTGCTATGTAGTGTTTTGGGTGGATTTAGGGTCAGTTAAATCTTGCATCGGCCCCTTCTCTACATGCACTTGTGTTTATTATTATTTAAAACAGTAAATAAGAATTTTCACAAACTGGAGACTACGTCTAAATTCTTACAAATATGTCAACGTCTTTATTTTTACCCAACCAATAAGACCTTGACACATATCGTGAAAGACATGAGCGTTGACTTTCACAAAATAAACAATTCCTGCTTCTAAACAAATACAAGCAACAGACTAAAGTTAGCAATGAAAGCCAAACTAAGGCAACTAAACCTTGACCAGACAGTGACAGCTCTCTCCTGACCAGACCTTAGCAGAGATGACCTCGAGCTAGTCTCCCTAAACGCTCGTTCTTTCAAAGACACCCGAGTGCCCGTGAGAAAAGCCCTGTATGAAGCCATCAATTATTAACCACGTCTGTATTTCAATGGAGCAGACGTCGTTGACTGGAAAACTGACATTGAGTCACTCAAAAAAAGTGTGCAGAAAAATTAAACTGTCAGTCTCACAAATGTGCAGTGATCTAAATCAGAAGCGCAATGAAGTCTGTGTTCCATACAGTCTGGTATCTGAGATATTGAAATGCTATTGCAAACGATCATTTATGACAATATGGAATATGTTTTTAGGACGGCTTCATGTGGCAGATGAATATGTGAGATGTAAGTGGATAGTTCAGTGTATCTGGAGAGAGAGAGAGAGAGAGAGAGAGAGAGAGAGAGAGAGAGAGAGAGAGAGAGAGAGAGAGAGAGAGAGAGAGAGAGAGAGAGAGAGAGAGAGAGAGAGAGAGAGAGAGAGAGAGAGAGAGAGAGAGAGAGAGAGAGAGAGAGAGAGAGAGAGAGAGAGAGAGAGAGACACACAGAGAGAGAGACACACAGAGAGAGAGACACACAGAGAGAGAGACACACAGAGAGAGAGAGAGACACAGAGAGAGAGAGAGACACACAGAGAGAGAGAGACACACAGAGAGAGAGAGACACACAGAGAGAGAGAGGAGAAAAGGCCAGAGCATCCCATCTGCTGTGTGTGAGCGTGTGTGTTACGGAGAAACTAGCTGAGAATGATGAACAGATAAAAAAGAGAGATGGAGAAAGAAAGAGGGAATACCCATGTTGGCAGAAATAACCAATTCTGTAGGTCAGCTATACCTCAAACTGCAAAATAAAACATATGGTTGTGTTATTACCTGAATTTCCATGCCCTGTTCCAGTAAGCGTTTGGCTTGGTTCTCCACTTCCAAACGGGCTCGACTGATGAACAGCAAGTCGTTCTCTATCACATCAATACCCGACAGATCCACACCTTGAGACAGGTAATCTGTAAGACATGGGCAAAATACATTTTAACAAGTTTGCTCAGAAAGTAAGTGTTAAAACGGCAAAGGAGTTTTCCCTGAAAAATAGTTTCAGGTCTGTGTTTGTTTATCTGGCAAGTAGCTAAAGATAACAATTTATATTATCTATAATTTCTATTGAGAGTTTACTGTGTATTTACTGTATATAAATCAAAATTACTAATCAATTCTTGTGGGGATGTACCGGAAGTTATCTACTGAGACACATAAAGTTTGTTTATGTTGTTGCCACTGAAACTGCCTAAACAGCAAACGGCCCCCAAATTAGACAAATAAATAGTGAGGGACCCCTTTCTACAAACAACATTTGCAAACTAAAATAATTCTCAACCCTAGTTGGATGTCCCTGCTGAAAACTAAGCTTCAGTTTAAATATGAAAATATTATAAAAAAAATTTGTCTTTGTAAATTGTTTGTTCAATAAATCAAGGTAATATCATAATGGTTATCCCTGTAGCGTAATGTATCAGACTGAGATCGTTTCAACAAGCTGATTTGTAAAAGCACATTGTTTAGCACATCGCTCGATTTTAAGGCTGAAATTAAAGCGACAGAAATTCTGTAAACACAGGAAGCCATATTGAACAGGCCTCTGAACAGACTGCACATGAGTCAGATACAGTGGCACTGGACAGAACAATGTCACTACATACATCCACTCATTAGCACCATCTCTACCAGATGACTCCATTCACTTGCTGCTAACAAAGATATCAAAAACACGTCTCATTAGAAGAGGGTCAGATATCTCGCTGAGAAAATGACTCCATATTGTAGCATCATCCAGATGCTTTAACGCGACCTTGAGTTTGCTGTCTCAAGAACAGGTGGCCTTTAGCGGGATGCAGGGATGTCATCTGGCTCCTGTTGGTACAGGTAGGCCCAGAGCCAGAATGAAACCCAGCATCCCTGCCAGAAGCAGAAGAGTAGCAGTGCCATCATATTTCACCTCATTTTCACCCTCACAACATTCTCTTCTTGCTCTGCCAACACAGGATGATTATATTGTCTAAGAAGATGTCAACAATCTGTATCATTCACGGGTTGAACATACTGTTGTGTGCTACATCTAAGAAAAAAGAAATGTTTGGATGCTTTTTATGTTTTTGTTGTCCTTCGAAAACCTTGGAGGTCCAAATGTTTTCCAGGAAACGAATATAAAAACACAGCTCTTTTTAAAATGATTTAATAAGGTGTTGTCAAAGTTGACAAGCGCTCTCTTGGATAGATATTTCTAAATTCTAGTGATAACAAAAAGGATGACTAACAATAATTTATGACAAAATATTACAAAATTTGGAGATACAAGGTTTAAGAAGGACAGAAGGGATGTTTGATAGTATGAAATAAGACTATGTTAAAATGACAAAACTTTTGCATAACCGAAGTCAACATGTAGTCAACAATGTTTACATTAACTGTATAGAAACATGGCAATTAGAGCACCTGCACAAGAATCCGTGTACACCTAAATAAACTGAACACAAGATAAATTTGACATATCAAAAAAGAAAAAAATTGAAACTGGAGTCGTATTTCGATAAGTTAAAGTAATGCTACAGATCTTCTCTCTAAAACCTGAGGTCACTGAGGGCATAGTGGATGGACACAGGTGCTATTCGATAACTGTTTTTAAATAGAGTAAAAATACTTCCACACATGGGTGTCTTTTTTATTTGAGGACAGTTCACCAGACATCAATTACAGTTATTACCTGCATTTTCTGAAATGAGCACAACATTCACTTCAGAGAGAAAAAGTGTGGTGTGCAATACAGAGTAAAACCTTTCTAACTGTGACATTGGAAATGCAATTTTTTCCCATTATGTTGTGAAAAAAAGAGAGAAGACCGATAAGAAACATTAGCGCAAATTCAATACTGGATTTGTCTAGAGAATTGAAACTGTGCTTCCTCAAAGCGAGGCACTCAATTCGTTTTAGATTAAAAACAAAAGCGAACATAGGTAATAGCAGTTGTTGTCAAAATTACCCAGAAAGTGTGTAATGTAGGTTTAACAATTTAAATTTAAGATGTCAACGGCGACATCCTTTCTTAACACCGGTCAACAAGCAGAAATATTATCAGATCTACACACAGATCTATTAGCTCAGCACATGACATAACACTCATAAAAAACCTATAGATATTTCAGGAATCATGCCAATATCACATGCCTTCAAAGAGCACACATCCTTTCGCTATAAAGCAAGCTTAGATCGACTTTTCATTCTCTCAACAGATTTCTGATTTGACCTGCACGAGTATGTGATGGGTGAGATGCACAAATTTCATTCTTACTTCTTACACACTGAATTCACATCCAGAGGTCAGACTTTCCTTGCTCGTTATTCTTACACATTTTTGACTGCAGGATTTTTCCTTTTTTTACTGGATTTTCAAACCACATGACGAATAAAATTATCATTTACTCCACGAGCTTATACCATAGGACCTTATACCATATACCATATATACTATAGAAAATTAATTATCTATCAGACAGATGTGACATTGATCTCTTGAGCATAAGAGACACTTTCTGTGTATCTCAAGACAAAAGATAAAAGTGATCCTGTCCTTAAATCTGAACAGATCGTAAGCAATACAACGGCTTGAGCTTTTTGAAGGTCAACCTTCTCTGAACGGACGGCTTTTTCCCATGCCTCCCTTCCCCCCTTCCAGCCAAACACATAACATCCTAGCCCTCTGGACCACAACGGGAAGTGGATGAACCTTAGACGGCTTTGCTGGAATTGGTCAGAATCCCCACGGAACAGTAAGGGCGAAGCTAGACAAACAAAGTTCAACACTGGGGTGTCCTCGCTAATCTGCTGCTGTGAAACTCAATTCGTGGTATCCCAGCTCAAATCAGCACGTTACAGTTTGACGTGTCAACCCGACAGAGGCTGAGGGGATGTGACAATGTTTATACAACTGAATCCTTTGGAATCTGCTCAATATGGGACGCTCTTGTTTCCCACAAAGACAAACCCAGGATAGCACTGCGTATTATCAATCTGAAAGGTGATATAAACACAGAGGGATTACTATTTATAGTTGAACCAATAGAGCATAAAAGCTTCTGAAACTCTGCATCTGTTTGCATCATATTCAAAGCCTGTAAATGTCAAATGCAAATATGTTTGATCAGTCATGATCTACTATTCCTTCCTTTTGAAATGAGCTGGTCATCAGAGGTCCCACTTCTTCTAGTCATAAACAGATGTGCAGTTATAATGCGGAGGCAACACGGAACAGCTGGAGGTCTTATGGGACCGTCAAGTGCCAGAGGCGACTTTGACCACTGGCTCAGTCATCTGCACTTGGTCTCTCATCCACATGCAAGAAGCCCTGTGAGACACTGGGAACGTGACCAAGAACAGCTTCCACGGTGTCCGCGGTCTCTGAACTGAGCCAAAAAAGCATAACACAACAGGCCAGCCAGAACTTCCTGTTTGGCTTTGGTTTCACGTAGCCGTTCTTCATGCCTCTGGTCTATACACACAAAGAAAGCAACATGTACCGATAAAAGAGGGACAGTATCTCAACATGGACCGGTAGAAATTGGAAAACCGCATAGGGATAGCGAATCTTTCTCTGATAAAGCCACAAAGGCTGTCGATACTTCAACAAAGCTCCCGATGAGACGCAACAGTGCCAGAGAGGACATAGATGAAAACAAAGCCAGAAGAGATGACCCACAGTCCCCTATGATCCAACATCCTCATGCTGGCTCTACACTCTCTCAGCAGTCGTATTATAAAAATACGATGACAAACCAGATGCACACCTATGGGGGTCTGATGTTGTTTGGTTCCCAACAAACATAACCTTCAGTATTGTAAAAGACAAGCATGGAAAGACAACAAAACAAGAGAATGGCCATAAAATGCAGTCAGTCCAAAAGTGGCAAACCACAAGGCCAGGTCCTCGAGGATACTCTAAAGACCACAGGCACAGAAATCCCATCACGACTCCCTCACGTTTTTCCCTGAGAGTGGGCACCTGCCATCTCACCTTCCGGTCCTGAGACCTGTGGTTGCTAAGCGTGCGTTAATTAACTAAGGGATGCTGGAGTTCTGCTTCCACTCAATAAGCAACAATCAGTTCAACATTATCGGGCTAACGGCACACAAACACGCTCGATACGAGAGCTGATACAGCGGGAGAGACGTACTGAGAGCGGTCATTAGAGACATACACTTGAAATTTCTCAATCAAGTGAAGAAGAGATTTAGGATTGACAATAAAAAAATATCCACCTTAGCTTATGCTCTTAAGTATCTTAAGAGTAATAGAACATTTAAACAAGCTGTGAAAATCTACATACACAATGCTACCATGGAAAAATCCAGAAATCATTTCAGTTTTCCTAATTTTACGAATTATAGGTTTGTGAAATTATAAGTACAATATACGTATTTTTTGTGTCATATAAAAATTATATTTGCATTTAATTGCAGAAAAGTAAAAATGGATAAACATGTCGTAACAACAAAAAGATGGTCTTAAGAGGGTCAACAACAAAAATATATAGTCTACATCTATATTCTTTATATCTTTATATTTTAATTTTATTTCTATTCAAGAAATTTGTAGAAATAAAAATATAGTAAACTTAATAAATATTTTAATTTCTTTTAATAATGATATTTTTAAGTAAATAAAATTATAAGACAATTCAACATAAATATTATGTTGAACAAATATTTATGTTCTGAGTTTTGTTCAGTTGTTCAGAAAATGCATTTTAGCAGCAAAGTTGAGTTTAAAAACAAGTATGCGAAAAAGAAACTACAAAAAGTTTTTTTTATATATGTGATGTTCCATAATTAGCTGTGTCTTTCTCTACAGCAATCCTATCCAACACACCCACACATGTACAGCAGAAACGACTGAACCTACATCATGCTTCATACAAGATCTGTCATGTTTGCACTACAAAGATGTAGATAAAGACTTTTGTTTTGCGTGCAAACTCATCCAGAAAATATTTATCGAGATTCTATCAGGATCTATCAGGAATTTCTAACAAATTTCATGAGGTGTAATTTGCATGAATTTCCATCAAAGATGTAAAAGTCATTCCTAATTGAAGCTCAACCCTAAAAACTAATCATCAACAGCAATAGCTGTTGAATTTATCTAAGATGTGTTGACTTTACTGTCGCTCTACCTATTTTTATCATCTACGATAAATCTGAAAGTTTTCCAAGATAAAAATATCATCCACCTGTGGATGAAATCTCCATCAAGCAACAGTGCAAGAAAGGGTTACAACTATTAGAAAAAAACAATCAGAGTGTTATAAACCACAGAGGAGAGAGAGAGGGAGGAGGGGGAGGGTGTGCAAGAGTGTGTTAGAAGAGAGGCGGGAAGGAGAGAGAGAGAGAGAGAGAGAGAGAGAGAGCGAGAGGAGGAGGAGAGAGAAGAGTAGGTAGGGCATTTTGAAAGCGGCAAGCGTATGGATGGTGAGAAAAACAGAGGAAAATAAGAGTCAGTCTCTTAACAAGATGCACAGCACTACACCGGACAACATCTGAATTTCCTGCACCCTGACAGGCAGAGGGGAGATTCATCCACCTGCATGTGATGTCTTCTATGACCTATCCTGGCATGGCTTTACTCAAACTGGGAAATATATGGGCTTCCAGGTCACTTACTTATGCGTCTGCACTGCAAGGTAAAAAAAACTAGTTTATGGCATTAGACTTAACAGATGCATCATACTGTTTCATGCATGCAGCACTAAAAAAACAGCAAACTTTGAAAAGGTAATGCAGTGTCCCACATCGACATTTAGAGCAGCTGCTGTATTTATACTGTCAATGGAAGAATGCATGAAAGAAACATTTTGTATGTTATCTCAATGTTTTAAAAATATTGCATTAGGAAAAAGATGCTAAATTTGTATGCAACCTGATTTACAGGCCAATTCTCAATCTATCTATATTATCAGCTTCAAGGGAAGATAATGTGAGCGCTCACTTTCCCAGTACAGCTTCTGGTTTAACGCTGTTATCTTGCTCTAAAAAAAATTGAGAGAAGCGTGAGCAAGATCCATTTCTGCTATAGGTGGAGTACAGCCTGTGTAGTTCACAAGTGTGGTGTGGGAGTACCGCAAACCTGCTCTGCAAATGAACACTCACAATCGCTGTAGGAATCCATTAAAGCAAGGGAACATTAGTTTAATGAGTTGTTAGCAGACTTAAGGCTATTGGACAAACAAATTACACCGGCGACACTTTCTCTGAGCAACAAGAAACCATTAGTAACCATTGAAACCAAGAAAAAAAAGGTTGCAAAATGGCATACAAATGGCTATCCATAGAAATACATGTTATACAAGCCTCAAAAGACAAGCTTAAATCTAACTCTTAATTTCTTCTATTCATCACCAGCCAAGGCAAGACATCACTGAGAATGGAGCCGGTCTTGTGAAGATACAAATATACCACGCAGTGCACAGAAACCCCATTACTTCCAGCCTGACAACTGCCTTCCCTCTGGAAACCGGTGACCTTGTTGTGATTACAGTGTCCTTTGGTCAACCTGGCATAAGGTGAAGGTCTCTTTTACTCAGGTGGAATACAAGTTAGGTGAATAACATTGAGAGTCTGTGAGCCTGTTGGACTTCAATTGCACTTGTTGATGTTAGAATGTCCGTCTCGACCCATCATACCAATGGGAATGCATTTCTTGTCTTGGAATATCCATTGCAAAGCAAGGATGGGATGTGCCGCTGTCCCTGATCAATTTTGCGAGATCTGTTTGGCCAACACAAAGGACAAAAGGCTGAATACAACACAGCTTTCAAGTCAGAACCACGTGGATGTTACAATGCACAAACCCTTCCCACGCTCTAAAAAGGAAAAGCAGAGACCGTTTCCATCTCCCACAACCGCCCACAGAAATCGAAGGATGAGAGGCGATGAGTTATGAGACGTTTGGACGCTGTTGAATTGACCCTACAGAGAGGTTATTCAATCCGGGGGTCTCCTTGCTTAGCAGGACTGTGCCATGCCAAGGCTGAGATCTGATGCATTTGTTTAGTCGTAGCTTTCTCAGTAAATTAAAGAAACCTACAAAGTCCATATCAGAAAAGATACAAAACGGAATGGGTACAGGACAGGACACTGTTGAGATTAAGAGGTGTTGGAGTATGGTTGGTGCTTATGAGATCCTGCCAACACAACAGCGCTTCAGTCGCAGTTGTTAAAGGAGCTCTTATTAAGGACTGTGAGGACGAGGGAGGGGTGAGTTTCATTACACTAAAAATTATGTTCATGTAGAGTGCAAATGTCATTTTATGGGGGATTAAATTAATGAAATCTTTTAAAAATATGGGGTTCTTTGTAAACTACATTTTGGTCAAATATGGACAAACGCAATGGGTAATGTAAATAACCCTGTTGCAACCCATTAATAAAACAACTGTTGGGTTTTTATTTACCTATGTAGGGTTAGTTAAACCCATGGTTTGGTCACATTTGGTCAAAGCCATCTGTTGGTTGAAACCAACCTCGAAAATGTCCATATCTGACCCAAAGAAGATCAGAAACCAATGCATTATTCTTCGAAGTTACCTATTCGAAATGCTTGAAAGTACTTCCTATAAAACAGCACTCAGCATTTTATCCACAAATCTTTTGATCTAAGTTTTAGTCATGATGTTGTTTATTGTTGTGTAGGAGAATGCATACCCCTCCTGTACTGGGATTCCAGGCCATCATGAGCAACGTCACTGTCCTTGATAACGTAGAACCCTTTGACTTCGATATGGACCTTGAGACCCCTTACCCGGTCAGTTTCCAGGTGTCTTTGACCGGTTTCCTCATGTTGGAGATTGTGCTGGGTCTCAGCAGTAACCTGACTGTTCTGGCTCTCTACTGCATGAAGTCCAACCTGGTGAGTTCCGTCAGCAACATCGTAACCATGAACCTGCACGTGTTAGATGTGCTTGTGTGCGTTGGCTGCATACCGATGACGATTGTTGTGGTATTATTGCCACTGGAAGGCAACAATGCACTCATTTGCTGTTTCCATGAGGCCTGCGTATCGTTTGCTAGTGTTGCCACTGCTGCCAACGTCCTTGCCATCACACTAGACCGCTACGACATCTCTGTAAGACCTGCGAATCGAGTACTCACGATGGGTCGAGCGGTGGCCATGCTTGGGTCCATTTGGGTTCTATCTTTCCTTAGCTTTCTGGTGCCCTTCATAGAGGAGGGTTTCTTTAGCCAGACAGGTAATGACAGGAACCAGACTGAGGGTGAAGAACCTTCAAACCAATACTACACTGAACTTGGCCTGTACTATCACCTGCTGGCACAGATTCCAATCTTCTTCTTTACTGCTGTGGTCATGCTGGTTACCTACTACAAGATTCTGCAGGCGCTCAATATCCGTATCGGCACACGTTTCCATGCAGCACCTAAGAAAAAGCCAAGAAAGAAAAAGACCATTTCCATGACTTCCACTCAGCCAGAGTCCACGGACGCCTCGCAGAGTAGCGCTGGCCGTAATCCGCCGCTGGCCATGCGCACGTCTGTATCTGTGATCATTGCTCTCCGCAGGGCTGTTAAACGGCACAGGGAACGACGCGAGCGGCAAAAGAGGGTCTTCCGAATGTCTCTTCTCATCATCTCCACCTTCCTGCTATGTTGGACACCTATCACTGTACTCAACACGGTCATCTTGAGCGCAGGGCCAAGAGACTTCACTGTACGCCTCAGATTGGGCTTCCTGGTCATGGCTTATGGAACCACCATCTTTCACCCCCTACTGTATGCCTTTACCCGGCAGAAATTTCAGAAGGTTCTCAAGAGCAAAATGAAGAAGCGCGTTGTTTCTGTGGTGGAGGCTGATCCCATGCCCAATAACGTGGTCATCCACAACTCATGGATTGACCCAAAAAGGAACAAAAAGGTGACCTTTGAGGAGACAGAAGTCAGGCAAAAATGCCTTTCGTCCGAGGAAGTGGAATGAGCTACTTGGCTTACATAGGGCAACTATCCTCATCAGGTACAAAACCATGAAAAAGGGAACCCCTAATCCAAAGCAGTAATGAATTTAATTGTATTAATTGTACAGTATGTCAAAAGAAATAATTTATTACTATTTATTGTGACGGTAATTTGTTGTTGTAGACGGTAAGGTGTACATATTGCATGTGTTTCGTTAAAGTAGTCCAGTTCATTGTACATACCTAGGTAAAGTATAAACCTCAAATGTACAGAACTAGATGATTCTGGTTTTGTTCGTTTTCTTTAAACACCCTTTAAATGACTGAAGAGCTCTTCAGCGGTCACCACGACCCAGAATCAATTGATTAACAATAACACTTACACAATTTTTGGGAGTGCTTTTTGTCAGTGCAATTGGTGTGTTAACCACCTCACCTCATACCAGAAAACCATATGTTTCGAATTCAAATTGTGTAACCTATAAAGAAGATATGTACTGGACTATCTGCCCTCAACCCTGAAACAGAAGTGTAGCTGCATAACTACTCAGGTCAACAAGTCAACTGGACAATATTGTTGAAACGTAATCTGGTTCCCTTCAAAATCACTCTCAACCAAAATAATCATATCTGTAAAGAGGTTAGGAGGGTGGTACATATCATGTCCAATAATATTGCTGGAGTCTAAAGTGGTTATGGACTGTCAATGAGAGGTTGTTGACTCTGAATGCTTGACCTTATGAGACTCATCGAGAGTTAATGGGGTTTGATTATAAAGATCTTTCTGTGGCAAGATACAAAAAATAATCACCTCTTGCACTCCAACAACGAAAGGTCACACACCGAGACCATGCCAAGACTGTCAAGCTATTGCACACAGAAAATAAAGAATACAAAATTGTGAAAAACTGAATCTCATGGTTTGATTCAAGAACAGATTATCACCTCATTTCTTTAAATTTCATTCACTGCTTAGCCTGGTATTACCCAACACGTTATAAGAATCAAAGGAAGAAATAAACAGTCAGACATTTCTCAAGGGCATTCACAAGGTCATTTATGACTTTCACTACTTGCAAACTATCTTGTATTAATCTCTGCACAAATTGCCCAAGACAAAACAGGCACACATACTGTTGGTACACTCAAACTACAGTGTGAAAGAAAAGACTAAAAACCACATATCATCAAATTCATCCTAAACACCAGAAGCACATAAAAACCGCCGGCTATCCTGAATCTCAGTTTTATCATTTAGTGTGAAATTTCCAAAGTACCTCACAAACATCTTGACAGAGCTGTAAGGTGATGGTCTCCTCATATAGAACGGATCACACACAGGGCTACGCAGCTGTTGCCCTGTAATGACTTGACCTGGGGCTTCAGGGTTGCTCATGGATGGGGGCTTTATTGTTTTTGTTGTAAACACGCTGTACAGACCAGCAAGAGCACGATACGTGCCGTGCGAGAAACTGATTCTGCTTACATGAGTTCAGGGTCTATAGCAATACCAAAAATAAGATAATAAATCAGAATAAAAAGATATTGTTGCTACAGCTTGCACTAAAGAATAATTTTGACTTTGTCACAATACAAACCACAATCTTAATCCGCTTATAGAAGATTATCAAATCTAAGCGGAACCCAAGAGTCTCATGTTCCCTCAGCAAGACTCCTTATAAAGATGTGCGTTATTAACACCAAATCAAACCCTTAAAGGGTTTTTATCACCATCATGTGTTAAACCTCTACACTGCCTGATTTCAGTGCCCTCATCTGTTTCTCCAATCTCTACTCTTGACATCCATTTGTCACTCATATGGTCCCAGAGGAACGTGCCACCATGATGGGATGTGTGATTGACAATCCATCATGGTTTGATAGACAGGCGCAGTTCAGGTAATGTGAACCTATGCATTTTGGGTTCACGTTTGAGATATTTCGTTTTTGATCATTTGTTAATTTAATGTAAAGGTTATACTTAAAATTAAAAACTCTAAAATAAATCACAGAAATAAGTTATTTTTATGAAATTAACCTTTCATTTTCAAAGAATATAACTAAAGAAACAGGCACAGGGTTTTCTTCTTTCTTCTCCTTATGTAAATAGAAAAGCTTAAAACCTCCACTCTTGACATCTTTCTTCCTCTATTTAAATCATCAATTCAGATGACAGCAGTTACACACATGTCCTCTACCCAACAAAACACCTTCATCTCACTCCAATGTCCGAGTCAATCCCCCTATAAGCCATTGACAGTTCTGCTTATCCGTCAAACCATTCACCAATAAATCCATTCTTACCTCACATTCCTCAAAGAAATCAGCATTGTAATTATTTTTACCATGTTAAATTATTATCACACTGTCACCCTAGATATTTAAGAATAATGGTTTAAATGTTAGAACAATAAACATAATAGTTTAATCAGAAACAAGTTACAGGGTCTCCTACTGAAAGATGTGTTTTCAAGGGTTCCAGACACTTTAGATTTACAATATTCCCCAAATTATGCTAAAAATAATATCTAAAACTGTGATTTTTAAATAAATACTTGCAATATCCCAACGCAAAAAAGCTACTATTAAGTACATTTATGTTTAAACGTTACTTCACACTTACAAAAGCATATTTTTAAATAAAAAATTTCCTTCCAGGTTTGTAGTGGGAAATCCTAAATCTGAGTTTTTAGTTTCCAATTTATAAATAGTTCATAATTGACTAATCTATTCATACAACTACATAAAGTGCCAAGATTACAAAAGGCATTGTCTTTTTATGAATTTTTTCAAAAATGTATACATTGAATCAAAACATTTACTTTTCATAAACCATCCAAACATTGCATCTTTAAATTATTTAAATTCATCATATAAAAATAAAATATAATCATTTATAAACATTGACTGCAGGCTTGATTTTCATCATCGAGACATCTGGAGGATGAATGACTCAGGTAGAATTCAAGTTCCCACACGTAATTACAATATTTACATTCTACTTGAAGGCAAAAAATCAAGAAGCCAGCTTTAAACAGGTCAACAAATGTGTTTGGGGCTTGTTATATTCTTACACCTTTAGAAGCAAAAATTGAATCTTACGGTACAGACAATTCATCCTTATATCCTCTATAATGTCAAACAAGCAACTTATTTATGCTCCTTCTCATACTGACTTCTATAAAAGCAAAATATCAATACATTTTACCGGATTTAATACGCCTAGATTCATACAGACCCTTCATACAGCAATCCCACATGGTAAACAGGAAAGTCGCAATTAAATCTTCAAGCATCCATTATCATTTACTGATTGCCTTGTTTACAATCCAATAACGTGATGCTATCAGCGCTTCTAGAAACACTCGGGTTCCTTCAAACCACTGCACTTCATCAAAACTGATGTCATCTTCCTGAAACAGTGTCAGAGACTTTAAAACAAACGTGCAGTTTAACGAATCGCATATGGCAGCTATGGTCATATATCATCTACATATTTACAATATTCTGCAACAGACCATCTGAGCCAGGTATAGTTGTCTACGGATAAATCTGTAATACAGCGTGAATGCTGAATGGCCATAGAGATGTGCAAACACAGGTAATGATATCACATCAGACTCGGGCTATTCATGTTATACATTGACAGGTGGAGGGAAGGTCATAAGAGCCGAGCGTCCCGTGAAAGAAGGACGATGCTGTTAGAGACTAATCGTCTCGCCTCGGTTGTTGACGCTAATGCGGAGACGTCGGCAATCCATTAGCAGGAAGAACCAAATCAAAACATGACTCTCACTTTGACATGATAAATAATTCAATAGGTCAAAACATTTTACTGAATCACAAGGTGTCATAAAGAACCCGCCACAAAACCTGGATGCCTTGCTGTCTGCTGCCTACATAGGCTGCTGGCTTTAAAGGCCCCATCCACACCAACAAGCAATCTCGTTCGTGATAAATGAATATAAATATGCAGGCGGTGGATGCAGAAATCCGCCTGCCATCCCAAACACACAATAGAAAATTACAGTCCGCCAGTATCCATTTGGTTACACTCGAGAACGATATGCAAATATAAAACAGGGAACGGCACCTCGCTGATATTCACTGGAATTTGTCCTACAGGGACGGAGGACAATAATACAAACATACACTGGAAAACCGTGGCCTGAATTTGCATCGCGCTGTTTATGTATTCACATGACAGCCGAATGAATGTAAACACTGAGGTCAACAGAGCATGGGTCAATATGAATCTAATATGAAAGCCATTAAACCAGAACTGAAAACAAGTTTTGCGTTTCATTTAATGTTCCACAAGCCCATGTATTCCAGACAGAAATATAGTATTTTTCTAAAATTACAGGCAACTTTGAGTTCAACTCCTGTAATGTCAATATCAAACAGTGTTTGTGATTTATTTGACTTCTGTTTGAAAAAATAATCGATAATAAAGAGACTTGAACATGTTTGGTTTCTGAATTGGGTTTCTGTGATGGAAGTAGTATTTTTTATAAATTGGTTAAACTGAACGACAGAATAATGCAAATATGTCATCATTTTATTATTACTTTATTGTTCTACAAAACACAATATTCAGATCTCAATATCATTTCAATTTCTTATTTTGGTGGGAACGGTCCCTGATTTCACTTTATATTTCAATAATGTTGCCTATTCCCTAGCTGCACGAAGGTCACTTCTAAGTATTATTGAGGTCAGACATAAATCAAAAGGCTTTTTAAAGAGCACAACCTAAAATATCTCTAGACCAGAATCTGTTTTCCACCATCCTCACACCTGCTTCAAACTCAGAAAAGAATATAGGCCACATGAACGGATAAGACTGACCTGGAAAGAGCTCAAGACTCCACTACCACCACTTACGAGACTGCAAAGTATTCAAGGTTAAGAAAGACATTCAACAAGAATTCGCTTTTTATCCTAAAAGACAAACGCAACATTGTCTGTTGTGAAAACCAGGTAACAGTTGTTTGCATTCTGATCATGGATGTGATATAACCTAATGAACACAGAGGAGGTAAAGTGCAGGCACTTGTGGTGAGTGCTTCATTGTTATTGAATGTTTTGAAGGACGGGTGAGTGGACTGAAGTGGTGGATACTCGTGATCGGTCGCTCACCTAACTCATTGAGGCTCTGGGCAGCTTTGGTGATCTCTCTACTGCCGCCCTGTAGTTGCCCCTGTAATCGCTTGCTCAAGTATAGAATGCGAATGATCCTCCTCAGCAGGTCACATGCCACCTAGCAGAGAGAATAAGAAGAAATAATTTTCTTAACATTATCTTAATGACATTTAAGTTCATTTAATATCTTATTACTGCAATACAGTTTTCTTACTGCATTACATAATCATATATTTATCGTCTGCTAAATGCTTAAATGTAAATTTTTGAATGTATATGTGTATAAAATACATAATGTCACACCAATTGTCTTTTTTGAAGTTACAGTGAAATAAAACAACAAAATCACTTTTATATGACTTAAGCACCACACAAAAAACATACAAATAATTTTTTATTCTTACATGACTCTGTGAAACACAACTAAATATATCTTGAGAAATGGTTTTAGTTCCATGTAATAACAGTCAAATGGATTTCGGTGTTGTTTGATAATCAACATACTTCAAATATCTTTTGTTTTCTACATAAGTTTTTTTTTAGGGTGAGCTAGACTTTTAGGGATTATGCCACCAAATGTTTACATACAAAACATTCTTGATTGGATTTTTTTATAATCAAGTAAAATTTTTTATTTTAAGATGGCTAGAACGTTCTTCTAGTTAACCATCAAGTCCTTTGTCAAAAAAAGAATTAGAAACGAATGAAAGAGCATTAAGCTCACATCCCAAGTTAACGGTTAAAAGAAACGAGAAACCCACTTGAGACAGTATATTTGTCCTGCTAAACCACATTTATAAGTATATTGTGACGATGAAAGCCTGTGGGCAGACAGCAGCCGGATGAAGGACTCCAGAGAGGTCAATCTTTTTTAGGTTTCAGTGAATAGGTGCAGCTGATCTGTCCCAAAGGTACAAGAATCTGTGCGTCTTTTTCCTGAGGTGACAGAACGTCAGATACTTTGACAGAAAGATATTAAAAGGAAACCAGAAAGACAGTCGGATGTGTTCTTGTCATGAGCTCCGCACTTTAAGGGAATAAAAGGAAATTAAAATGTGTTGCTGAGGGTAAGGACACACATGAGACGGGCCCAGAGACAGAGCAAACATGAAATGATTTTAACTTGTGCTATGAAAAATAATTAAACGGAAATAAATACTTTATAAAGAATAGATTAGAAAAACCCCAGAAGAAAGAAACATTAAAGTAATTGGACTCAACCTCTTCTATCTATGTTCAGCTATATAACAAATATATAACCTCCCTCAAAATGCAAAACTCACACACACAGAGCACCTATAGCTCATTATGGTGTTTTGATAAGCAAATGTGAATAGGAAAATGTTTTCCTATACCGAAGTAAATTGACGTATGAAAACAAAATATGTTAAAGTGGTCCAAAGACCAAAGGAAAAATTCAAAAACCACTGTGATCCTTCCATGACTGTATTTCATTAATGTTTAATAACAATTCCCCAAAGCTGCAAACACGTACTAGACAAGCTGTAAATCTACAGGACGTGTCGTGCCGGACACTGCAGTCACCTGACTGATAGAAGTAAGAGAGACAGCCTCGTCCTTTCCGGGACAGATTGACTTTTATTGATTTTTTTCTTCTGCAGGATTGAAGCTTTACTCACGATGGCATCATGTGAACCCGAGTCAGGATGTGAACATGATAAAAGCCGCATTTTGCTCGGTTGGGTAGCCCTAATGCAGCACTCAGATAATAACAGAGGGGAGCACAATGCAGGTATTATCATCCCACAGGTGCAGTTTACAGAGATACAGGAAGACCGCAACACAAAGTTCCCATTTTTTTTGTGTTTCTGAATTTTAAAACCCTTACAATGAAATAAATGTCTTTATGTTTGTTTTGCACATTGTAACTGTACATCGATATTGGAGATAAAAAAACTAGCAAAACAATGTTTGTGTGCGTTTCTTTATCCATCTTGGCTGCATTAAGAAAATCCATCTCTATCTTTCTCAGATGTCGAGCCAATAAACATGGAAATCAGGTCCCTGAACAAAACGTAGTATTTGTAAAACAAGGCAATGAAAAAGTAATGGTACGGCAGAAAGCCAATCTATTCTCGCCGCAAGAATATCCGGGGATAGATACATGGAAGGTGACAGGACTTTTTTTTTTATATAACAACAATAATAAAGATACCTGTAAGCGTGCCAGTTGGGCTGTACGTGCCACAATCTTATTGTAAGGGTCAACAATTTTGGTCCTTATCCTGGGAAAGCAAAACCACACAGGGAAACATGTATCAAAGATGACATCACATTGTAATAAAAATAATATTAACCATTTTATAAACCTGTTTAAACTTAATGCACAACCTGCTCATTTTATGCAAATTAAACTGTACAAATCAGATTGTGTAATGTTGGCAAACAGAATCTGGGTGCAGGGTCAGGTAACATCTGGCAACCTTTGTGTCATCAGTCACATCTCATATACAAATAAACAATACTTTAATAATAAAAATATTAAAAAAGTGCAGTTTTTTACCTGTCCACAGCACTCTGAAGAGCTGCAATTCTAGTCTGCATCATTTGTAAGACACCTACATGTGAACCAAACAAATATTTTTATTTTTATTTCAAAAGAGATAAGCCAAAGGTGAAACAATAGATGTGACAAGTCATCCCTCTGCTGGGGAGATGTAAAACGGCACAATTCACAGAGTGCTACTGTTGTGTGTAAGCCCAACACGTCAACATTCAACATATCTATAACATAATTGTGCTTGCACTAAGTTTTGTAAAATATGATCTCAATCAAAAAAACGTAACTATTAAAAGTTGCAGATATGAATTTTCAATTTTACAATACACATAGAAAACTGAAATTAACCAATGAATCGATATCAAATAATATCAAAAGATAATGTAAAAAAATTACCTTCAAGGGATTCAATCCCTGTAGCCTGAGCCAATAGATCTTCATGTCTGGCGACAACCTGCATTCAAGAACAGAACATTCATAAAGGAGGTTTTTGTCAAAGTCACTTTTATTGTCACATCACCACAGCACATATGCCTTGGAAAGTGAAATTCTTGGGAGCTTGCTCCAGAAATTACAGTAACAGTTAACATTCAACATATAATACAGACTTCAACAGGTGAACATGTGCAATATGCACATACATATAATCAGTACACACAGTGTACTATTGGACATACTTACAATTGAACACTAAACATTCTATGCAATATGTACATACATACATTTAGCACTACACATTACACACTAAACACAGAGTGTACACGTTCTATATTATGTAAACAATATATGTGCATAAAAATATGGTAAGGTAGAGCAGAGTGAATGGCGCTGAATACTATCGTCATAGTTGTGCATAGGATGATGTACACCTGTAATGGGTAGACTGTTGTATAAAGGGCAGTGTGTATGTATAGTCCAGTGTTAAACTGCAGTGTGTGGAATGTCGTATATGGGAGTGTGCTGCGGGGTGTATTAGTTCTGAAAACTTAAACTGAAAACTGGCATGTAGTACATGGGAGTGTGCTGCGGGGTGTATTAGTCAGGCCTGGTGGTTCGAGTCTTGGACTCGTGATCCCGTGAGGTTGCTGGTTCGAGACTCGGAACCAGCTGGAATACCACGACTGAGGTGAGTCCCTTGAGCAAGGCACCGTCCCCCCCACTGCTCTCCGGGCGCCGCAGCATGGCAGCCCACTGCTCCGGGTTTGTGTTCACAGTGTGTGTGTGTTCACTTACTGTGTGTGGGATGGGTTTAATGAAGAGCACATATTCCAAGTATGAAACACCATACTTGGCCACACTTCACTTCACTACAATGTGTGCCTTGACCTTCACATATTGACATATAGTTCTATAGATGAGACAGGGTACATTTTAAGTTGTGTAGCTTTATTATTATTCATATTTATAGATTGGCGATGTATCGGCAGCCTTATTGATATCGGCAAACAAATGTTATTTTTAGTATTATTGTTATCGGTCCGATAATAAAAGGTCGATATCTTTAGGCTGATATATTAGATTTTATTTACGCCGGCTGAAGCACTTCTCATATTTGTTAATTGACATTAGAGATTTAATCCTTTCTTACTTTATTTATGTTTTATTTGGTGTCAAACAATAGATTTAATGCCCTAAAAGGCTTGCGTTAAAATGTATAGAAACTATAGAGATCAGTTCAAACTTTCCTGAAGTTTTATAATAAAATCAGCTGTTTGCCTTTTGTTTCATGCTTAGAACAAATATTTATCGGCCGATATATCGGCTATCCTTCCATATAGGTGAATGATTAACTCATATACATTATATCACACATATACACATATACCTACACAACCCAAGCATCCTATGGAGAGAACCCTGGCACTATATACTGACCTGACAGTGAAGCTCTTTATCCAGCTGACTGATGCCCTCTGCCAGCTTTGCCAGCTGTTCTGCGATGACTGCATGATGTATAGCTTGAGCTGTGTATGTTTTCACATCGAAATCCTCTCTCAGGAAATCAACATAGCATTCTGTAAGAGAGTTAATAAACATGTCAACAAACAACACAGAAACACGTATGTAAACAATAAACCTGTGTTTTTATTTCATATTAAGTTTGTTTTTATATGTCTGACTACATTAAAACACACTTTATGTTTATGAAGGGAAGTAAAAATGAGCATTTGATCATTCACCGTCTCTCAGAATTGAATTCGCTGTTAATTCCTGACTGGCCTCCATCGCTGCCACTTCATCAGTGACGTCATATTCCTGCGTCACGGCGCGACGGGTCTGTCAAAATTGTTTTTTATTTTAAATATTTTTTCATTTCTAAAATGTGTTTTTACACTCACAGCCGTTACTAAATATCACTCAATTATTAATAAAAAGAAAACATTTACGTTTCGTATTGGTCAGAGGTCACGTGTTAACCACAACCCGGAAGTCGAAAACAACACGTGTGGTTATGCGACACCGGTGGAGATTGTAAACACGTGTTTAAAGTGATGTGTATTATTTACTTAAAATCAAACACACGAATGGAATATTGAGTTATTTGTGTGTATGATGCTCAGGGGAAACATTATCACAGAATGTTATGAGAATATTTGTTTACAAACATAGTGACATATAATAATAATAATAATAATAATAATAATGCATGGTGGAAATGTCATGGATGTTTTTAAGGCAGGAAGCACAGTCAAAGTCTGTGCACCTATGGTCAGATACTCAAAGTAAGTGCTATGATAATAAACATTTGTTGAAATGTTTTGTTGTTTCATATATAATACAGTTTTATCTTTTTTTAGGTTGGCTTTCAGATCTTTGGTGAGGAAATATGACTGTGATTTGTGTTTCACTCCCATGATCATTGCAGAAGACTTCATGCGATCTTCCAAAGCCAGAGACAGTGAATTCACCACTAACAAGAGTAAGATGGTATATATATATATATATATAGACCCATTGACACATGTTACCCCATTCCTCTCTGCACAATATGTCATTTATAATAAGCCCTTATTTTATAGTCTGTGGTCATCTTATTGTGGCAAGTGTGTCTCTTTGTATGAACGTTTCTCCTAATGCCTTTTTATTCATTCATATTTATGTATTGTTCAGGTGATCGACCCTTAATTGTTCAGTTTGCTGCCAAGAATGCACAAACGCTGGCAGACGCGGCATGTGTGGTCTCACCTTTCTCAGATGGAGTGGATCTCAACTGTGGATGTCCACAAAGGTATTGAGATTCAGGATGCTTTAAACATTTAAGTGCCCGGTACTAGATACAAGACTTTACACTTGCCTAAAGTAAAAATAAATGTGTATATCTACTAACATGGTAAGAAACATGTCACTTTATGTCTGATGTGAGCGAAGACAACAAATTCTTTTTGTAATTGAGACTTAAAAATCTGAAAGCTGGAGAAATTACCTTCTAGTGATGTAAGGTTTGTGTGGATGGTCTGATATCTAAAGTGGAAAAAATAATATTTTCTAAATATGTGAAAGTGGACATATATAACCCATCCAGTGATAAGCGAACACACACACTGCAAGTGTGAACACACACACACCCAGAGCATTGGGCAGCTATCACTACAGCGCCCGGTGAGCGAACGGGGCCAAGGTGTCTTGGTAAACAAAGCATCTATAACTTTGACCCATACACTGTATTTCTGGCTATTTCTAAAAATGTTTTGTACAGTTTTGTTGTCTATGGTCATGCTCTTTTTTTGTATGCCAAATAGATTTTGTCAGATTTTGTTATTGGTGGTCTTGATATGTTTGTTGCAGGTGGGCTGTGTCTGAAGGTTACGGAGCGTGTCTGATTAACAAACCTGAGCTGGTCAAAGACATGGTGAGACATGTTCGAAACCAAATAGACAACCCCGACTATGCAGTGTCCATTAAAATAAGGTGAGCATGTGACTTATGAACTAGAGAGTAGTTCATTTCAACATTAAGGGGGAATAAGCGTGTATCGCAGGTGTTTTTTCTTAGAGTGATGTAACATACTGCTGGGTAGGGTGACCCATACTCAGAATTCGTGATCTGCATTTAATTCATTCAAAGTGCAGGCCCACAGCAGTGAACACACACAAGGAGCAGTTGTAGGTTCGGGGTCTTGCTCAAGGGCACATAAGTCATTATATTGCCGGCCCCAGACTTGAACCCACAACCCTAGGGTTAGGAGTCAAAGTTTCTACCCACTAGGCCTTAACGTCCCATAACCTTTTACTGAAAGTGTTCTATTTCTAAACAGTGTTGTTTTTGTGTAAACTCAGAATACATAAAGATATCAGGAAGACAGTAGACCTTTGTCAGAAGGTGGAGGCAGCAGGCGTATCATGGATTACGGTTCACGGCCGTACAGCTGATGAGAGGCACCAACCAGTTCACTACGATGCCATTAAGACCATCAAGAGCAGCCTGTCCATCCCTGTCATCGCTAACGGAGACATCAAGAACATGCAGGATGTGGAGTCCACCCGTGACCTCACCGGCGTGGATGGTGCGTATGTGGTGATTGATGTTTGACGTTGGGTCTGATGTATGCATTTCTCAGCTGATGTTCTGTTGATTTTACTTTTGAAGGTGTGATGGCTGCCCGTGGGTTGCTGGCCAATCCTGCCATGTTTGCTGGTTTTGAGGAGACCCCTCTAAAGTGTGTGTGGGATTGGGTAGACATTGCTTTAGAACATGGGACTCTATTTACTTGTTTTCACCATCACTTGATTCACATGTTAGAGCGCATCACTTCTCAACCTGAAAGAAGAGTGTTCAATAATCTTTCTAGTACTTCTGCAGTCATCGACTATCTCCATAACACTTATGGCTCCTTTTAGTTCGTTTTTATAAAAATAGTTTTAAATGGAAATAAAGACAGAAACACAACATTTTTTAATACTTGACTGAAAATGTGCAGTTTTTATTATTATTTTGTATAAATATATAATATATACAATGTAAAATATTGTCCTGCATCGTAGTATGCGTTTGACGCCTGTCCTCGTGTTTGAAATCATGTGTGCGTCCTATCGGAAACATACTCCATTAGGGATGAGACAACCCTTCTTAAATTCATAAAATTTGTGGTGTTTAGTTATAGTCCAGTTCTTTCTGATGAAGTCATTGACATGACCGTAAAGTGAGAAGGTTTATTTTTACTTTGCCTTTTGGGACCTAATGGCTGCGAGATTAACCATTACTGATGTTGATTTAAAAGGTGTTTTAGAAAACCTTTTAAGTTTAAGTAAAGCTCAATTACCAAAGAGAAATTAGAAAATTAGTTAAAGGAGAAGTATCAGGCTGTTTCATACATTATAAGTTCTTTAGTGAGCGAGATTTCTGCTACCCCTTAACAGATTATTTTGCCTTTATGCATATAACATATCATAACAACAGAAACAGATGCTTAGAATGTATTAAAAAAGTAAAATCAAACAAGCAGAAAAACTCAAGCATAAGATGTCAGTGTTGCCAGTTAAGATGATGTAAATAGGCTATAATATGGCATAAACATCAAGGACTAAAAGACAGTGACAGGGATTAATTATGATTATTGCCTCCACAGTTAGGGACATAAATTTAAGCCCCCTTAAATATAAGAAAAGAATGCTGTGAAAAATCTGATTCACAAAAATCCAATCGTTATGGTTTCATTGAAGGAAAAATGAACGTTGGGGAAACATTACACAATTAAATTAATTAGAGAAAAACATTTATTTCATAATGTTTCGTTTGTTTAACTTTAATGAAACATTGGGTTTGGATTTTTCTAAATAAGATAAAAAGGACAAACAAATCAAATGTTTTATCACAGCATTCTTTGCTTTGTGTACATTTTTGTCCTCAACTGTATATTAGTTTTTTTCCTCTTCCTCTTCTTTGCATCGTTTCCTGCTAATTTCTTTTTTCCATGATTACATTTTTTTTTTGTACTTTCAAAGCACATATTTTATTTTTGTGCCCCATACATTATCAATGCGTTATTATGATGCATTAAGATTACATCATAACACAGAAAGTGTTTAATTACTACATGATGTTTTCAAATCGTATGGTTTTTCATTTATGTCCATTTTATTTTACTCTAACATTATTTCATCACTAGGATGATCGATCAGTACTAAAATTGCTTTTGGGTGTTTGAACGCATGATGGTCACAACAAGAAACATCAAAACTGTGTGGTGCCCAACAGTCATTTTGTGCCCAAATCAACTGCCTTTTCCTCCTATATGCCACGAGCCAGGGGATTTTGGTTTTGCACTTATATTTTAAGTGTTCCTTCTCTTATAACCTTTAATGTAATATATCAATAATTTTACTTCGTTGTTTTAACAAACTCATACCAATAACTGAAACTGTGGTTTTGCTTTTGGATGTTTCTTGAGATGAAGTGAATTTTGATTGTAGGAAAATTGAATATTCAAAAAGCCAGAGCATGGCAATGTAAACCCAACTACATTATGTTTGTTGCAGTTGTAAAAACTTTATTTGCTACTTTTCCGAGTATGTCCAGACCATTGAATGCCAAAGGAAAATATTATTGAGATCATAATCTTATTTTATTTGGTAATAGATTTATATGTTTTTTTTGACTCCCCATTGTTGTTGTTATTTTGTACATGTTATGTTCCTTTCATACAATAAAAAACATGCCAGGAGAAGTCCTCATGAGGAGATCGGTCACGGTCAGCCTGCTGGACCTCGGGTTTTATCCGGAAACAGTCGTAAAGCCGTAACAGTCTTCGCTTCATGTGAGTAAAGTAAAGATTTTTCGAACATATGAATGTGATTCTACTAAAGATACTCACGATTAACATAAGAGTTGCAGAAACATTGTGTCTTTTTTTACAAAATATGGGGTAAATGATGGTGGTTCACTTGTCCTGGGTGATTTCTAGCATTTCTTTTGTGAACTATAGTACAGTATAGTATAGGGCTAGGATGTCTTGGGCTTATTGTTCAGATGTAAGGAATACACACCATCGGCTTGGCGCCTGTTGGGTAGTTTTTAACATTTCTTACGTGTGTCAGGTTTTAATTAAAAGGATAAATGTGATGGCAGGAGTTGATTATTGTGTGTTGTCTGGTGGCTCACAGGTTTTAGAGGTTTGGGGTTTGAGCCCCTGTATTGGCGTGCACTGGAGCAGGTTAGTCTTAGTATGTCAATTCATATCTGGCTATATGGATAGATGAGCTTTCTTTCCAAGTTCATGTTGATAAGAAAACCCCCAATAAATTGTTTTCAAAATGAATTATGTTTCACCATATCTGACAATTAGATCACTTTGTGGTTACATGTCAATACATTTGCATATCTGATATTAAGGGTTTTATTTGTTATCCCATTGGTTTTACATGGGAGTTTATATGGGAGACACTCAACGTGTTCCATAAACACACATTTCAAGTGTGTTCGTTTGAATCTCAGGTGTTTTTCCCCGTAAGGGCAAACGCATTATATATTTGTTCCTTTAAATCTGTTTTGTGAGATATTTGGAGAATTGTATGTGATCAGGTTAAGATTACATGAGGTTAACATAGAGCTACATCTTCTGTGTTCTATTTAAAACATTTAAGCTTTTACATCATTGATTGTACTTAAAATTTCATGTTCAGGGCTAAAATGTGTCTTTTGTAAAATTGTTAACTTAATAAAGAACTGAATTGAGATTTAATATTATGCACATTTAGACATTTTGCATTGTGCTGTCAACAGAATCAAATCAATGTGATTGTGTGTTTAAAGCAGAGAAACATTTTCTTCATGCGGCTCTATATTTCTTAGATGACGTCTAAGAGTTTTGATCCTTCTGAAGGGAGTGAGGTCAGTGTCTTAAGTAATCTTTCTGAAGATATCCTGAAGGAAACACAGCAACAAAACCAGTGATCACTTTACAGAAAAGTTTCATCTTAAACACAGAATCAAAAATAAAAACACTATTTTGTGAGAAATGTATGAAAATGATTGTTGTAAGAATTGAGCATATTGATCTTAATATCATTCTTTGTTACATTTATCCAGGATAGTAATACCACCGATAACAATATTTGGGATTGGTTTTACAAACGGGTTATAAAAACTAATATGCATTTTAATAATATGAAGCAGTTAAGGGGAGATCATTTACAAATGAAAAATTGGACGACAATCTTAATATAGATATGAAACAGGTTCTCATCGCCAGGTCCTTATAATTGGACTGCTCAGACTGGAATCAAGTACACGTTAAAAACCAATGTAATACAGAACAAAACATATTTATTAGTCCAAACATCACTGTTGTCTACAGTAGCATACAACAAACCGTAAAGATGTGTCAAAAGTATGAATAGAGAAGTACATTCTTTATAATTCAGTCAAGAACACAGTTGTGTGTGTGCTGTCCCGGTGGACAGGTGTTCTGACCTTTGACCTCTCTAAAGGCCAATTCTACTGTCAAGCAGTCTTTGGTTAGTGGTCAGATAAGATGTTAGTGTTTGCGTATGTGTGCATGTGTGAATGAATGCGTACACGTGTGTGACCTGGTGAAAAAGTGTAGAATTTTAATTGACGCAGTGGTGTAACAGGAGGGTACAATTCAGTAAATATCTTTTTATTTTCTAGTAACACAACTAGTACTATCAAGTATGTCATTAAAGAAATGGAATGTAAGTCACAAAAAGTGTTTGTGTTTTGCTTACAGGTAACAAAACAATATTTTAAGGGTTCAGTTCAAATCTTTGGTTAGGGTGTAAAGAATATCTGGACAAAAATGCATTATTTAATTCAATATTTCAGAGTCCTCGAAATCTCCTTAAATAACATCACACAAATATCCACGGGAGGGCATTTTTATATAAAATATTTTAAGAAAATTATATATATATATGTATATACACAATAGTTCTTTCTGGTTCTTGATTCACTATCCTTAAGTATTATTGTTGCTCTACTTTACTAGGTAGAATATTTCATTGAAAACCTTTAATTTTACTTGACTACCTTTTAACAGAAAAACTCCCCAAAATTTTATCTACACTTGAAAAGTACTTGTACAAGTGTTTCTGCTGGGACTTATTTTTACATTTCTTTCAAGTGAGTTGTGATTGTGTTGTCAGATTTGATTATATTAAATGTAAGGTTAAACCTTCTAAGTGATGAGTCATACATTTTAATTGGTCCTTAAGAATTAAAGCCATGCCATACAGGATTTGATCCCATCATCAATTGTAAAGCTGAGTCTGAGTTGTTATATTATTGTTGATTGCCTTAATACTTTGAGATTAAATGCTTTTCTTATGTTTATGAAATGGAAAATTTGATCCTGCCTATGAAAACTCAGTTTAAGTGATTTGTGTTTCTACATAAAATCCATCTACATTATGTAAAGAACATTTTATGTCCTGGTTTTCACAGACGAGGTCACACATTCTATAATTTAATTTCCATCCCAAATCTGTTAAGATTTCTTGGTTTTGTTAAACAAAAGGGAGATATTTGGTATGCAAATATCATATTTATTACCAAATGTTTATTTAACAGCCATGTATTTTTCATGTGAACATTTGTTGTATTAATGTTCATTAATTCAACACAGTGAGATTGAATCCTTTTGTCAAATAAACATAAGAAATTGTCATATATGTCATATTTATGTTCAGTCGGGTAATATTTTGAACATAAATGCTTGACGAAGAATCATGCTATTTCTTGTGTTGCTAAAGGACAATTAAAAGTACTTTTTAATTTTCACAAGTGTATATTTGGCTAGATTATTTGACTTTTGATTGAGATAAATTTTCCATCAGTATCTATACTTTCACTTGAATATAATGTTTGAATACCTTTGACACTCCTGCTGATGGGGATGTATTACTAAGGGGTTTCCCTTGAGTTGCACAATGTATTAGGTCCTCTAACATTCCAGTTCATTCATGATATTTTTCAGCTCGAATAACAATGAAATGCTTTTGGTGAGAACAAAGTAGAACTTTATCTACTGTATAAATGCTTTACAATTATATCTGATATTGTGGAAATATGGGTTAGGGAATTCTTATACACTGTTGGTCCACTGCAGTTTAATATGTTAGGTATGTTTTTGTTTTGTCAATCAATTGGGCAGTGACACGTGTAACTATTGAGAGTTTCACTGTAAAATCGGGTCTTTATTGTACTTTTTTATATGAATATGTTTAATAACATGCGGTTATGCCCGCAGATACAAAATCAGTTTGTGTATAAAGTGTTTGTGAGTTTGCAGAGAGATAAGAAAGCACTTCAGCTCCTGTCAACTCTTCAGAAATCCAGCAGATATTTCACCTCTCAATCAACATTATATTAAATCAAGAGGAAACTCACATGCTGTTGTGCCAATGGAATAGACAACAGGTGGAAATGATTAATAGGAAATTAGTAACACCCAAATGTAGTGTCCAGATCATGGAGGACGTACCAGGGGTCAGGCCAGAACATCAGGAGATGTGGAGGAGGCCGTAAGAGAGCGACAACCCAACAGCTGGACCGCTTCCTCCGTCTTTGTGTAATGAGGATCAGGAGAAGCACTACCAGAGCCCTCAAAATGTTGTTCAGCGGGACACAGATGTGCATGTGTCTGCACAAACGGTCAGAATCAGACTCCATGAGGGCCCGACGTCTCCAGTCGCCACCGGCACCGAGCATGTCCAGGGGTTACATGGAGGTCATGCAGGCACATCGAGACCAAACACACTTCTGAACTTCATTTGGACTTGTTTTAAGGACGTTACATCACAGTTGTTATGTGTTTTTCCTCTTCAATTTCCACTTCTTTCTACACTAACCCTGAACGTAAAACAGATATGAGATGTCTTCTAGGTTTGTTGACATTTTTCATTATGTGTTCATAGAAAAACTGATTTGTGTGCACACATAAAAACAATAAAGCAAAGTCTAATGCTAAGAATATAAATAGATTTGTATGGTAACCATTCAGGCAAATGTTATGTCTGATTTCTCCCTGGACATCTTGATGGATGACAATAGATGTCATTACTTCCGAGCAGGACTCAGTGGCTCAGTGGTGTGAGACTTGACTTTGGTTCCAGAGATCTGAGGTTCGAATCTGGACTCTGGCCTTTGTGTTGTGATGTTTGTCATGCAGAATGAAGATAAATACGCCCGGAGAACCTTTAGAATCCTCCCGGACCTGATGGCTCAGCGGTAGAGTTATGACGCCTGGATCAAGACATCTTTGGTTTGAGGCCTGGAGGAAGCTGAGTTCAAGACTCGAGGAAGAGAAGGAGACTTCAAGGAGCAAAGAGGAGGAGCAACAGTGCCAGGAGGAGGAGCCTGAGGGGTGTGAGTGTGAGTGTGAGTGTGAGTGTGAGTGTGAGTGTGAGTGAGTGTTTGTGTTTGTCCTGTCTGGGGTGTGGGTGGGAGGCTCCTTCTCCTGGAAGAAGCTGGGATCAAGTCCCAGCTGAAGAGGAATGGACGGATCACGAGGAAGAAGAAGAGCCCGGAAGAGGAAGAAGAGCCCGGAAGAGGAAGATGAGCCCTGAAGAAGAAACTCTCGTTAAATCAAAGTAAAAAATTATGTTTTTTTTTCAATAAAACCTCCTGTTTTTGCCTTGATGAGACACACTCCCTCATCCCACACCTTATAGGTTTCTGGTCCCACTCTCCGGCCTTCAGTGTGTCTCCTCCAGATTTGAACCCTGAACCCTCTGAACCATTGTCAGTGCTCTTCCTTCTGAGCCACTGGAGCTGACACAATCTGTGACATTTCTCCGGGCATCTTTATCCTTCGTTTGAGGAGTCACAAGGTGTGATAAAGACTCAGATGTGATATAAGATGTGATAAAGACTCAAACCCAGGCCTTGAACCCTCAACCTTCTGCTCTTGTGCCAGCACTCTTACCCCTGAGCCAGACACAATATTGGGGTTTCTCCAGGACTGAAGAACACATAGACATATCCTTAAACATTCAAAGTGATGAAAGCATGAGATAAGACCTAGGTGACCATCTCCAAACATCATCTGCACTCTTATTTTAAAACATGTGAAGTATATACTCTTTTTAAATATACAATTAAGAGAGGTATTATTTCAAAAATATTTATTACAGATTCTTTTAAAATGAGTACACATGTGAAAGACAAGAAAAGTTTTCCCTCCAGTTGTGATTTATATGTGTAACACTTCTGCAATTAAAGGTAAAGAAACATTGCTGATTGGCGCCCTCCTGTGGTGAGATGTGTGAATTACATCACCCTCAAAGACTTTAATTAGTTCTCCTGTGGTTGATTTGTAAGCACTAAAAGGATAAAAAATATTTTCTAACCATCATCTTAAATGAATGAAGTATTTGTATTATAAAGTGTAATTGAACCCACACTGGACAGATGAGTCAATTAAGCTTTAATGAGTGGCGCCCTCCTGTGGTCAAGTTGTGTTACACTGCTGCAAGTTTGCATCTATGACACACAAGCTTTTGTGACTTTGCATTTTGAATTAAATGAATATGAAATAATAAAACACAAATGTTTAGAACTGATTAACATGGTATAGTAAATAAAGCAATTATAAGCAATAAAACGTTAAAATTCAAGTAAAGGTCAATGGAAATAAACAGTGCAAACATTTGCACGGCTTACTATAGTTTTGTGTCAAGACAAAGTGTTACACAATCTTAAAGCAAATGACAACCTGTATTTAAACTTTTTATTTCATAATTTTTTCAAGCAATTATTTACACATCATTACAAACATATACATCTCACAACAATAATAAAGTGAATTTGGATAAACAAACAATAAAGAGTGTTAGTGATGTAAATACTCGTAAATGTTGGACACTTGAGGAATGTTTTCTAGGTGATTTTAATCTTAGTAACAGATTAAAGTTATATTTCCATCACATTTTCAGCATCAAGTGCTTTATATAAGCGTGTTACACTTGTGAGTTCCTGTAATATCACATGATCATATAAAGATATGACGGAGTTGAATGATTAATAAAGTTTTGTGTTACTGTTATGGGATGTACATGTGTGCGAATTAGTTTGTGTACATGAGTGTGGAATAAACTAGCCAGATTTCTTTCTAGTTGTTTTGTATTAGTTTCACGGACCGGTGATCTGTTGGGCATTGGCATTGGAGCGGATGATCGGAGGTTGAGATGAGTTGCTGTAGTTCAGTGGTGTTGTAGGAATCAATGGTTCAATCCACACTGTGAACACAAAACTTCAACCGTTGATCCATCGAGTGTCTGTTGTGTTTAAAAAGTTTCTGTGTTGGGAAATTAGAGGGATTTAAAGCCAGCAGACTTTCACATTAGCAGGAGAGTTCAACCGCTGGGCCGTTGAGCTTCTCGAACAGTTTATGGTTTTGGTATTGAAGGCCTAACGTCTTAGTTTCATTGGCTTGAATAATCTTAAAACCCAAAGCATTTGAACTTGGTAGAGGTTGTTTGTTAGATTTGATTAACGCAAATTTGAACCCGGAAGTTCTTTGTTTATTTTTTTGGGGTTAGCTGATTGTTTTTTGGCTTAAGAATTTGGTTATTCATATCTAATATGTGCCATATGGAACCAGCTGTTGTATGCTTGCACTGTGTGTTTTTATGGGGGAAATTTAAAATTCACAGACTTGATCCAAATCAGTTTATATTATATAGTTATTAGTCGAAAGTCTGGGTTCACACTCAAGACGGAACACTTGACCTCAATATTTATCGTGCTATATCTCTGTGTGTTGCACACTGGGCACATTTCTCCTGGTTTGTTCGAGTTCATTTCTGGGATCAAAAGTTTCATGAGGTGTCATAAAATCTCTGAGCTGTTTGGCACAGTGTTCATACTTCTGACACCAGCAGATGAGCTGGAGGACTCAATGATAATATGTACATGATTATATAAAGTATAAAACAATTTCCCCAAAGCATCATGTGTCAAAATGCACATGACACAAACACACACAAACAAAAGTCATCCTGATTTAGAAGCGTTTGATTTCACGTGTGTTTAATTTTTGCAGGATCACAACTTTGTCTACAATGAATCTTGTTCTTGTTGACTATGTTAAATGTAGGGCAATGTATGTGTTTGTGAGGCAACTCAAAGCCACGTGTCAAGTCAGGGTGACCTGCATTCTTCAAGTGTCTGTGTACAGCTGGGCACAACTAAATATATCCTTAAGGACCTGCAGTATGTTTGCAGTCTGCACTGCATGGTTTATGATATTGTGTCTGATCGATTATTAAATCTTCATAATCAAGGACTTGTACCAACAATTGGAAATAAGTGTCTGCCAAACACAAGGCCGAAGAGAGGTTTATTTTCCCATTCTTGTATCGGCTGGAACAAAATGGAATACATTGATGAAGATGAGCTGGTTGAGTATGCCATTCAGATGAGTCTTCAAGATTCCTGCAGTATATCAGGTTCGAAGGAACCATTGAGGTACGCACAAAAACCATCACTGTATAATGTGTGAGCAATGTCCTTCTTGATTTAAAAGCACATGGATGTGTTTCATTGTCTCAGCACTTTAGAAACAGCCAGCGATGAAAATCTGAAGATTTTATCAGCAATAAATCAAGGTTAATATATACTCTAAACAACTGTACCGTGGTTATGAAAGCTGTCCCATCATTTGTCGTTTCTCCTGGGTGTAATGCTTTTCAGGTGATGTGTATGAACTGAGGAAGATGCACAAACACAGCGAAGGCTTCAAGGAGAGAGACAGCAGGGGTTGGCTCCCTTTGCACAGAGCATCTGTCCAGCCGGATGCTGAGCTGCTGGACGCCGTCCTCATGGGTGAGCGGGTCCACAGAACGCCTGTGTTCAAATAAACATCACAAGCTTTGTTAAAACACGACCGTTTTTCATGGCCAGCGTCCTACGAGCTTACCATGGAGGAGACGACGGGAGATGGAGAGACGCCTCTGACTTTGGCTTGTGAAGGAGGACACGTGGAGAATGTGAAGGTGTTGCTACAACACGGAGCGTCTCCTCACAACACAAACACTAACAATGAGACTCCGCTTCTGCTGGGTATAAAAGCAAAAATATCATTAAAAGTCTTGAGCTTGGTTAAAGGCCACTGAAAACACATTAGGTACTCGATCCTTGGAGGAACACAAAAGAAGATATTTTGAGCAATGTGTTCAAACAGTGTGAGTCAATACGGCACAGTGTTGTTTGGTTATAACAATCTTCAAAAAATCTTCTTTCGTTTTCTGCTAAGGAAGGAAAATTTAGGTGAGGCCTATCATCACTCTCGTTATTATTTTCCAGCCGTGAGGAGCGGCTCGTACGAGATGGTTCACGCACTGATAATGGGGGGAGCCTTTGTGGATCAGCGGTGTTTAAAGAAATGGACAGCCACACATGAAGCGGCCAAGGTGGGTTGTGCCGACATTGTGATGCTGCTGTTGAGACACGGGGGAAAGGTCATGGGTCTGGACGGGCACGGGGTCACACCGCTGGGCATCGCAGCTGAGTACGGTCAACCTGAAGTACTGGACATTCTTATTCAACATGGTAAGCAACGTATATGACACAAATGACCTGTGAAAAACAACCAGGCATAAAGCGATAGTTCACAAAAAAATGATTATTCTGTCATGATTCCAAACCTGTATCAAATTCTTTCTTTGGTTGAACTAAAAAAAGACATTTAGAAGAATGCTTGTAACCAAACAGTTTTTGGACCCCATTGACAACCATATTCTAAATATCCCATTCAAGGGATATCCCACAACAGAACAAAGTCATTTTTATTCTATTACGGTAGCCGGTTTGGTTCAAGAACTATTACAAGCATTCTTCCAAATATCTCCTCTGGGTTCAACCAAACAGAAATGACATGAAACATGTCAAAGGCAAGTAAATTATATTATTTATTTTCACTTAAACGGTTCCAAACACAAACTAGAAATAACAATAAAACTGTAGTTGACATCAAGCACAACCATATCATAACTGGTTCTAAGCAATGTTTCATGTTACCTTTTAAACAAACCTTAATATAATCGTGAAATAGCAGAACAGATAAAAAAATCCCATAATATATAAATAGTCCTCTTCCTGTGACCTTTAGGCGGAGATGCAACGGCACAAGCCGCGAATGGAGACAGTGTTTTATATGACGCCGCGGGCTCTGGAAACCTAGACTGTATTCATCTGCTCTTACAGCATGGTGCCAGCCCAAACATAGCAAGTCTTTGCTCTCAGTTGCCCATTCACCGTGCAGCCTATGAAGGGCACTACCTGTAAGAACACACCACTCTCACCACACTTCCTATACATTTCCATCAAGAAAACGTCTCTCTTTCTGAACCAATAGGGCCTTAAGAACGCTCATTCCCATCACCACCAAGAGAGCCATCCGTCTTTCTGGAATGAGTCCCGTCCATTCTGCGGCCGACGGAGGTCATGTGGACTGTCTAGAGCTGCTGATCGAGAGAGGCTTTGACGTCAACCCCATCCTAAGCCCACACATCTCTGAGAACTACGGCGACATGAGGAAGACGCCGCTGTATTTCGCCGTCTGCAATGGTGATGTCACCTGCACCGAGATGCTCCTGAACTCAGGTGCCAAGACGGATCTGGACCCCCTGCGCTGCCTCTTGGTGGCGGTCCGAGCTGGAAAATACGAGCTGGTGCGGCTGCTTCTGGCCCACGGGGCAGACGTCAACTGTATCTTTAGTGTGGTAAGCGACACAATGTTTCCCACGGCCTTACAGTACTGCTTCAAGGATGAGATGATGCTGCGGCTGCTCCTTAACAACGGTTACCAGGCAGGGAGATGCTTTGAATGTTACCATGACAACCCCATCACCAAATACACATGGGTGGAGGTTCATTGCCTGGCGTACAAAATCGAGAGCTGTCCCGATAAAGTAACAGTACGTACAGTCACCTTGTGTTTCATGTCTACTCTATGTGTGTTGTCTACTTACTCAGATTTGTGTCTTGAAGTTTTGTGAGTTCATAAGCGTGGCGTGGATGGCACACCTGGCGGGGAGGGTCGTACTATCTCTCCTGGATTACGTGGGTCACGTGCGCATCTGCAGCACCCTGCAGCGGATCCTGGAGAAGCAGGAGGAGTGGACAGACATCTGTGACATTCTGAGTAAGACAGTCAGCATTAAATAAACCAAACTAATAGTCGACACAGAGTCTGACCTTCTTTGTGTTCATGTGATACAGGAAACCCACGTGAGTTGAAGCATCTGGCCAGGTTAGTCATCAGGAGACAGATGATGTTAAGACAACTGAATGATCCAGAGTTCATGAGAATGGTTCCTTTCCCACCAGCACTGAAGAACTTCCTGCTTTACAACGAATATGATGTTTATGGACGAATGGTAGAAAACTAGAGTCTAGACAAGGGATGTTTTTTAGTTGTGTATCATTTGATGAAAACGTTTTTTTCAAAAATATCATGTAAACCTCTAAACAACAAACAATAAATCAATACATCCATTCTGCTGTTTTGGTGATGCTTTTTCAAAACAGAGATTTTTGGAACAAAATATTATTGTTTGAGCAAACCATAACAATTTGTCACTTCCAATAAACATGAGATCTCCGTAATATCTCAACATTTCTCATAGACATCAAAGAGAGGTAATGGAGACCAATTTCAAACTTGTTCATCTGAATGGCAGATATTTCTCCTAGGAAAAAGAGTCTCACAAATGTCTTCAATCGAGTTTCAGAAAGCTATCTCAACAATTTCTCAAACTGAGCTCAGATTTGTCAGGTTGAAATCAAAAGACAATAATGTCAAACATCTCCAACATTTCTCATCAATTTGACTCCAACCCAGATTACTTAACCTCTAAAACCTGGACCAGAAGCAAGGGTCTGTAGGATTTAGTGGAAGCTGGTGTTGCTAGAGACTTGTGTTATTGACCAACAACAGTCATGATCTGTCAGCGCTGGACGGCGTCTCCGGAGATCCAGCGGACATTGTGTTCCTGTCATAAACACAGATCAACACACATCTTATTAAACCATGTCATCCTTAATCCATAACTGACCATTATACAAACCCATCTGAGAAATTCCATAAATACCTCCACATCCTATTATCATTATTCAGATTTTGCACTTTCCAGGCACACTGGATTTGAAAGTATGACGTGCACGCTCATAAATGCATTAATAGAGCAAAAGTTAATTCTGATGACATCAAAAGCGAGACTAAATCGGATTTCTCAAATCCTGGCACTGGTTTATGTCGGGCTTATAACAGCTCTTGAACTAATCTGTCTCTCTTTATCAGCCTTGTGACGTGTTCGGGTAGCTCTCTGTGATATTTTTGGCACATGTCAAAGAACATAAAGCACCAAAGTGCATTATTGGTAGTTTTTAATGATGGTTTTGAACATGGACCAATATCTGTCAGATCACTGTTGAAATCTAATTCTACGGTTTATCGTACCCGTTTCAGATTCTTGGGTTTGGGTTTGCAAGGGCCTCACTGTTCCTCTCTTAGCCATCTCTCTCATCTGATCTTATTTTGGCGATGAACAATGCATTTGGGATCTGCTGACAGGCCTCGCTGTGGCCACGATGTGAGCTCACATGCTTTTTCAGGCTCTGTCCGATTGACTCCCTCCTCCCAAAAAAGAAACGGCATCATGGGAAGGGCTTTGTCCCGCTCTTCTCTGACCCCGCTCTTAAGACCCCTTCAGCTGCCCATCGCGGCAGATGAGCGTTCACAAACACCGCTCGACAAACCCTGACATCCTCTTGGATGAGCCAAGACTGACAGCACTTCTAAGACACGAGCAGACCACCTGGAGGCCATGAGTACGTTTGGCTATCGGAGAGAATTGAGTAAATATGAAGATCTGGACGAAGACGAGCTGTTGGCGTCGCTGACAGCCGAGGAGCTCCAGGAACTGGAGAAAGAACTGTCTGATATTGATCCTGACAGCAATGTTCCCATCGGATTGCGACAGAGGCATCAGACCGTCAAGACTCCGACCGGAACGTTCAGCAGAGAAGCTCTGATGAAATACTGGGAAAATGAGACCAGAAAACTGCTGGAGGAGGAACGGATCGGATCCACAAGCCCTGCACAGGTCTGTGATCTACAAATTGACAAATCTTAAATTATGACTTCAGCTCATGAGTACTGATGGTCTGTGAGAGGATTTCCATTTGAATGAGCAACTTGAATAATAAGAAATTGGACTATAAGAAATATCTCCGCAAAAGCTTTTATGCTTAAACTTCAATCTGTATAAAGTTCTTGTTGTAAACCAATACAATTTCTTGTAAAATACTGTTAAAATGAAACAGTGTGATAAAAACAATAACACACAGACAGTATTGTAAAAATGTATAATATAGGCGATTAAATATTATTTGGAGAATTAGACAATTTGCTGTGGCATCAAAAATATGTTAAGGTACCAAAAGGATAAACTTGAATATATATAAAATAAAAATAAATAAAACATGTTAAATAAATATTTAAAATAGATAAATAATTATTTAAAATTAATTAGTTATTAAAAATGTGGTTATTAAATGAAATGTAATTAGTTATTAAGTTATTCAAATTAAAAATTAAAAAAATCATAAATTAAAATAAGTAAGTGACCAAAGCACCAAAAATAGCTAAATATCCATTAAAAAGAACACTGAAACCAATGTTTTTCTGATAATGAGTTTATGATTACAGAAAGGTGAAGACAGCAAAGAAGATGATGTCGATGATGATGTATGCATAACTGACACTGAAGAATCTGAAGAGGAAAAAGAAGAAGCAGAACAAAATGAGAAAGACAATCAGAAATATAATGAAGCCGAAGAACAAGAGGAAGAAAGTGAAGTTGAAGAGCCAGTGACAGAAGAAGAAGAGGAGGAGGATGAAGACGAGGAAGATGATGATGACGATGATAAAGACGACACTGACAGCTGCTCTCCATTAGAATGTTCTCTTGAACACCAGCAGTGTTTATCTGCCAACAGTCAATTGAATCTGAGACAGACAGATCCCCTACAGAGATATTCTCCTCCCACGTGTGAAGCAAAAGCCCAATCTCAGGAGTCCAGCCGTATGTCAGGAAACCCAACGGTGGTGGATGATGTTCTGGAGAAGATTCTCAACAATGATTCAGACACCACTGAGGTCAACCTCAACAACATTGAAAACATCTCTCAAGAGGCTCTTATACGCTTTTCTGAGGCCTTGCGTTCAAACACGCATGTGCAGTTCTTCAGTCTGGCCAACACACATGCGGACGACCAGGTGGCTTTCGCCCTCGCAAAGATGCTGAGGGAAAACTGCCACATCACAAACCTTAACATCGAGTCCAACTTCATGACTGGAAGAGGCATCCTGGCGCTGGTGCAAGCCATAACCCGGAACAGAACTCTCACGGAGCTTCGCTTTCACAACCAGCGGCACATTTGTGGAGGTCAGGTGGAGATGGAGATCGTGAAGTTGCTCAGGGAGAACACCACGCTCATAAGGCTGGGGTACCAGTTCGATCTTCCCGGTCCTCGTATCAGCATGACGACCATTCTGACCCGTAACCAGGACCTTCAGAGACAGAAGAGAATGCAAGAGCAGCGTGAGCAGGGCGGCTCCGCGACAAACCCACGAACTTCCACGCTCAAGAAGAGCAGCACCGCGGCTTCCCCCTACGGCTCTCCTCGGAGTTCCCCGTGGTCATCTCCTCAGATGCCACGGGTGGACATGTCCAAAAAGAAAGCGCCCCCAGCTCCTCCGCCACCTCCACCACCACCACCACCACCACCTCCTCCACCCAAAGCTGAAAAGATGGCTCCAACCAGGACGATAGCAGAGCTCATCAAACGCCAAGAGAACACCAAGAAGCAGCACGGCCAGACCAAACCCAAATCTAAAAAGAGTAAAAATGGCCCAGGGAAGAAGACAGAGTCTAACTGTGTCCTGAAGGAGCTGAAGAAAGCTTTAAGGCCCATCGGAGACAGAGAGAACTCCAGACCGTCCACACCCCAACGCTGTGCTCATGATGAACTCATGAACTCCATCAGAGGAAGTAGCATCAGAAACCTGAAAAAGGTGAGACCATCAATTTCAACATCATGTATGGTATTTGGAGAAATGTCCCACTGCTCTACGATGTAACGTTAAAAGAAGTGAAAGCAAATCCCTCAATAGCCACAAAAGGAACTTGACCGAGTCTGGAGAAACTTGGGTGTTAGTCATACAAAGGTTTATTCAGGTATTTACTCTTCTAATGTTACGTTACAACATACCTGTCATTGTAGCAACACCTGACAGATGCGTAACCGCGGAAGTGACGCTGAGCCATTCTTCAAAATAAAACCTGAACTAGAAACTTACAAATGGAAAATTCGGCCGGTGTCATCATGACCCCAGACATTCTTCACACTTGATGCTGCTATATATAGAGTTCATTCGGTGATAAGATGAATGCCTGGCCTTCCGCCGTGAGTGCCGTGTAGCCCTGTAAACAAGAGCAAACAAAACAGTAACATCCCTGATGTGTTATAATTATGTTATCCATTATTCATTTACACATTTACTTCATTGCAATGCATTTTAAATATATTGAATAACCCAAGTGAAATGATCTAACCTTGTGATTTTTCCCAGGTGGAGGTTCCAAAGTATCTGCGATAACCGGACTGAGACCCAACACATTTCCAGATAAATATTAATGTATATTAATCTCTCTTTAGTGATACAAACAAGTCCAATTAATTTCATTTCTTTTTACTGAGTGCATTTAAGCAGTTAGATGCCTTTGACATTTCTATTGTATTTCTTTTTGTTTAGTTTATTTGTGTTTTTTTTTTTTTGAAGGGATTTGATTTAATATGATAAACACTTTGTACTGTTCATTTTTTATAAATGTAAATATTTAAGAAAAAATATGTGTAATTTTGATGATGTTTAATTTCAATGAATATTATATCAAATGCATAATTTTAAGAGTTCAAGATCTTAACCGCCCATTGGAATCAAAATATTTATGGCTTTCGAAACATATTTGTTTACTTTGAGGACATCAATATCCTGGTGTTCTCCATAAAAATATGTAAATAACAACACACAAACACCAAACTGTCAAAGCAACATGTAGCAAAAATAAACATAATAATTTTGCAGATACAAACTAAAATACTATAGTATACTGTACTATAGTAAATACTACAGAATTCAGGAATTTACAATATCCAATTTGCTACTTTACTATAGTTAATACAACATAAATCTTCATTTACAATAATGCATATACATCATATACACATACATAATATAATAATTTACTAGTTACTATAGTAAGTAATTCAGAGAACCAGACTTAAAGGTATACTTGAGTTTTGTTTTATGTAGAAGAGAAGAATGGCAGAATTCCAGACAGTTAAAGGCTCAGATAAAAGGTCATCAGATGACCGAAAGCGAACCCCAGAAGACTTACTGACAGAGGAGTATCAGCTTGATATCAGATTCTCTTAATCCATGCGTTTGTGTGTTTTGGAACAGTTCCTGGATGTAAATCCGCTTCCCAGCTGCTCTCCCTGCACACAGACATGTTTTAAGAAGTTAACCAAACATACATCATATGTGTCCGGGCAAAAACTCTTTCTCAGATATAATCATATTTCACAAATGTAAAGAAGATTTAAAGTAAGGAAAGCTTACCCTCTTGTGGGTCTTTGCTATAGAATTGGAAACCACATCTTGCAATGAACAGTTCTTGATACAAACTTTTCAAGTGTTACATAAAATCACATTTTATTTTACAAATAAAAGATTTAAGAAGCTTACATTTAAAGATAAATAAAGGAGTCAACAATATCAAGGTTTTGTAAATATTAACTTTTATTTGAGCGTACAATTTTGACATTTTATTAATTTGACTTCATTTCAAAGGTTCGGAAAAACAAAGAAACCTTTAAATGAGAGATCATAAGCAGCCGTGTTTGGGTGTCAGGTTGGCCTTTCTGTAAATTAGTACAGCGTCACATTATAAGTAAAACACTGAGAGCATATGAATCATGTTTGAGCATGGCACACCTAAACTTTAATTTTATTATTAACCGTTTTCTGAACGAAAAATATAACAAGTCAAAATCCAATCTGGCACAATGACAGATACACATCCTGGTTATTTCAGACAAATGTAGTGTTATATTGGGGAACTGTGAAAGAGCAGCCCGCGTAGAATGTGTAAACATGACCGTGGTATTGCGTTCATATCCCCATCATGAAGTCTTTTTATCATCATTCAGTTCATGCAAAAATAGAAACTGACTCTGAGCAAATGTACAAATTAGAAATGAAACGAAATATGCATTTTCATTACGAAAATAATAGTGCTAAACTAGGATCTGAATAAAAATAGTACAGTATGAAAATAGTGTTCTCATCACATTGAAAAGACTCGCTTATCTTGTTCCTCAAAGTAGATTTCCCTTTAGCCGATGTCGAAAGAAGACCCGAAAATATAAATCAAGAAGACTCAATGTAAAATTGCACGTGAATCCAGGAAAGGTAAACTACAGATTAAATGAGGTATTGCACAGATGAGTACAAAAAAAGGGACGAAGGCAACAAAATGTACATCAAATCGGTCTTTACATTATTATGCATTAATATTTATAAAGACAACATCAGTGTAGTGTCTTCACTTTTTTGGCTGGTCCTGATCAACGGAATGATTTCTATCAGTCCTCCCAATCATCTTCATCTTCAAATTCTTCTACATCATCATCATCCTCATCCTCATCTGAAAAATGAAGAAAGTGATTTCAAAGTTTCAATTTAAAATCCTTTAAGCAAACAGTTTTTGGCGTTTCACCGTAAATTCAAAGTAGTTCACACACCTGATGAATGAATGGCTCGGTTTCTCTTATGAATGGCTTGCATCAGTGCCCCCACAATATCACCCGAGGCGGCTGAAGTGGCCGTTGCTGATTCTGTATTATCTGTTACCTGAAAATGTAACATGATCAATATAATGTCACTGCCCATTTATGCCTTTTAATAAACATTTCTGATGTCTACCTGATGCAAATTAAAATACAGTCTGGTTAAAGTAAACTCATGCAAAAGCTTATTAAAAAAGAATACAAACAGTAATTAGAGCTATTGCTGTTTTTAATTTGATTTACATTCAGTCTGATGTAATCGGTTAGAGTGATAATTTAATGTATGCTATTTTTGTAATGTAATCATTTAAAACAATAATTCATTGTAAAAATCAATTCACATTTTAATGTAATACACTAGATTTTGATGTAAATTTTAATTTTAAAATGTTTAATTCTGGTTTTGTCTTTGATCACTCATTTAAAGTTAACAATAATCCCAGCACAATGCAATAAAATGCAAAATCAACCAAGCAGAATAATAAGAAATCCACTTACATTTTTAAGCTGAGTTCCCTGTCGGATTTGGTCCAAAAGTGCGTCACGGCCTCCGCCGGATTCCGACTTATTATTCTGCTCCACTCTCTTAAGTGCAGCTCCTTCTCGAATCTGATCGAGGAGTGCAGATTTACCTCCCAATCCGTCTCCGATATCCCCACCGGGAAGTGATGGCGGTGCTGGTGGAGGCGGTCCCGGGGGTGGAGGTGGCGGCGGGGGAGCCGGCGGAGAGAAGGAGGCAGGTTGAGGGGTTGGAGGAGGCGGAGGAGCCGACCCGGGACCTCTGCTGGGTGGAGGTGGTGGTGCGCCCATGCCCTGCCGAGAGGGTGGAGGTGGTGCTGTGTTGGGTGCTCTTGAGAACGGTGGTGGTGGAGGCGGCGCTCCCCGACCCCTGGAAGGAGCCGGAGGAGCAGGTCCTGAGTTGTGGGAAGGTGGAGGTGGTGGCGGTGGACCTCCTCTTGGAGGCGGAGGCGCTGTAGACAGAGAACGGGATGTGTTATCATGCAGCGATTTAGGCTAAAGTCAATATAGTCACACATCCTCTAAGACTCACCTTGACGTCGAAGTCCATCTTTGACAGCCTCTACACCCCCTCGCTCCTCAATAAAGTCATAGATGACTTTCGATGTCTCTTTGTCTTTCAGCTGAGCCTCTGAGATGCCGCACATGTCGAAGAGTTTCTTCAGGTCCGGATCCAAGTTATTCAGCTGGGGAAAGAGACAAAGATCAAGACTTCTTAAAATTAAAGCATCTGGATGATTATAACAATTTTTGTAGGTGCAGGTCACAATAAAAAAAACTAAATGAAATAAAAAGAAGAAAGAAAGCAAACTAAACTCTAAGAGAGAACTTCAAAAAACGACAGCACACATCACATGAAAATAATACCACGTGTTTTTGCCCTCAAATAATCTGTTATGCAATCAGAAATGAAACACTGATCCAGAACACACAAAACATTTTAATCAATACAAAATGATCCGTTTGACTTTTATAAAAAAATATTGTTTTGGATTATGAACACACACCTTCGAATCCCATTGTGTAAGAGATGACTATTGCATTTCCGATTGATTTTCAACAGTGACCTCTGACCTAAGAATCAATAATGTGAAAACACTCACATCAAAGCCTGTGTTAGGATCCCAGCCTACATGTCCAACGTGTCTGAAACACAAAAAAAAGACACAAAAAATGACGTCACATCACTTCAACCAGAAACCTGAACTCAACTTATGGTCAGGATTTCACATTCAATGATATGTGACACAAACACAACATTTCTAAACCAACCTCAAATCTGCAGAAGTGGCATCTGTGAATACAAGAAGATGACTCACCGAAAGTTGCTCGGGGTGCCAATTTCAGCCTTGGATATTTTCTTTTTCTTGTTGTTGGTTTTGCCCTTGTCTTTTTTCTTGAAGTTGCCCATGGAGATGCTGTTCATCTGAGAGTTATTGTGATATCGCTGATTGCTGATTTCGGGATTCTTTATGTCCACCGTCGCCATTGGCAAAACAAGTCCCGAGGGTCCTGAAGGTCCTAAACATTCATTTAAGAACACAACTGTAAAGATTCTTTTGAAAATGGGCATATTTGTTCTTTTTTTATTGAAAACCTAATTGCAACCGTGCTGAAACAGATCAATCGAAACGCCGACTTCATACTCAAACACCGAAGCATCTTCTCAAGTCAATGACATCATCACAACCTACCTGTCGGTTCACGCTGCCTACACCTGTAAACACGGGAGGGCGAGGCAGATGTGCTAACATCTCCGCCCCTTAAACTCACATCCATGAGGATCTGCCCCATCACTACGCTGTCACGCAGGTTAACCGCAGCGTCTGAGAAGGGAGCGTACAGCTCGTCCTGCGGGAGTACGAGGCAGTGCAGGGGAGCCAGGCAGCCTCCCACATCCACTCCATCCAGGAGTTCATCAGACGGGGCAGAGAGGAAAGTGGTGCAGAACATCATCTCTCAAGTCTTCTCAAGTGGAAATGCTGATGTGAGCAATGCAAGTGTGATCTCTGTCGGCGCTGCTGTCTGACAGCAAAGCCCCGCCCCCTTTTAATCCCGGCAAATGACACGGCACCGCTGGATTTTATATAACCGTTAATGCCAGTAATAATCTGCTGCAAATCTCCAGAGGCAAACGTGGAACAACAAGGGTCCATGATGAGGACACGGTACAATTCAGCAAGACTGAAAAGCTTGGTACGACTTTTTGTAGCATTACATGAGAAATTCTAGTTATTATGACACACAGAATGACCATCTTATGTACTGTACGAGTTGAAATTTAGCAATGTGGCCTAAAGGGACAGCTCCCCAAAAAGAAGAATTCAGTCATCACTCTCAGATTGTAAATATGTGCGTGACTCTTTCTGCTGTTGATCACAAAAGAAGATATTTTGAGATATGCCTTTGTGTTAATGGAACAGAGCTCAGGGCTCATTGCACATTCTTCCAAATATCTTTGTTTGCGTTCTTTAGAATAAAAAAGGTTTGAACTACCCCTTTAACATTTTGATGTCACAAATATATTCAAGGCACAAAAATGTGGCAGAGACATGAATCCTTAAGACGCGTTTACATGTGGAACTATTGGTCTGAATGAAAGTCTTTGCTCCGAAGTGCCAGACTTTCAGGTAGAGCTGGATTTCTTCTTCAGTCGCCTGTGGGGGGATGATGCATACTGCTATCCCGTATGCCTTGGGTGGGACATCTTTACAGACACAAAGCTGCCCAAATCTGACATTTGATCATTTTCTTTAAAAACACATCTCCACAGAATTCAACCTACCATTAGACGGCTCACGTCTTTTCTCTGCAAGACAAAATGAAGACAACCGTTACTACTCTCACTGACCACCGGTAGCTGTTTAGTAGTGAAGGAGAGATGCAGAGACGTGGGACTGTACGTCTGATGTTAGTTTGTCAGCCGAGCACAGAGAAGTGATTGATGGAGAACACAGTTCTTTTATTGTCCCTGCAGAAGCTGCCGAGTCAGTAGAGATACACGGCGGAGGAGGACGTGGTTAAAAGAGCAAAGCTAATCACAGCCAGACCTACACGAGCAGACCCCGAGGGTCCCGAAAACATCAAAGAGATGAACATTACAGTAAGAGACGGAAGCAAACACATGCTCATGTACAGCAGAAGAAACTGAAAAGACCAGAAGAGAAAGATAGGTTAGTGTACAGAGACTTGGGAACAAACACACAGGTTTATTACCAGTTTTTCTCAGTCTTCTGCCCATAAGATCAGAGGTCGCTGATCTGAAGCGCTTGGCTTCCTCCTCGTTGGCAAAATTTAGTCCGATCTGACACGTCTGAAACACAACAATAAGGATGCTTTACATTTACTGGAGTTACAGTCATAAATGAGAGTTCAAAGTCTTCCAAAAGCATGTAATAAGGGTAATAAACACAATTTTAATTGTGTGCTGAAGCACATAAATACAAAAATACCAATGCTGGTACAACACTAAAGTACTTACATCTCCAGGAAATGTGACAAAGTAGGACTTGCAGTTGTTTATTGTAAAGTTGTTGTAAAGCTCTTGGTCGTACAAAACCTTCCCATCCTGCCAAACAGAAGATTCACTTTAAGAACAAATTCACACTTAAATCTCAACAAAACCTTCAATATTGCGTAGGAAAGACATGCGTTTGAGTCAGCAGCGTTGACTTACGTTCATATCAAACACTCTGATATAATACGATCTCTGATGATTGTCTTTGATCAGACATGCCACCCCACAGCATTTCTTCACCCAGGAGTTTTTTTGGGCTCCATAGACCTGAACCACAGCTGCAGACAAGCTCTGTGGACATCAGAGATGATAAAAAATCATGAAACATAATGAAATTAATTTCTGTAATGAGCTACACTTTTTGGAAGTGATATGCTCATGACAGTGCCGCGTTCAGCGACGGGACTGCAGAGATGGGATCGTCAGACCCAACACCTTATGATGGATGAGTGTGAATGACACACTCGTGCCAAATGCAAAACACTCGCTGAGAAACGTCCCGGAGCGTTGACAGTCTCCTCACGTACCTGATTCTCGCAGATCCGCTCAATGAAGACACACACAGACTAATAATGCTGAGAATGAGCTCAGGAGAGTTCCTCAAATCAGAGACTTGATTTACATACAAGAACTGGGATGAGTGTGCAAGTGCTATATTGGCTGATATGGCGATGTATTTATAGGTAAAAGACATTTTGGACATTGTTGGAAACTAACAATTACTTTCATTTTATGCACTAAACCAAAGAGACATTTTTCAAAATATCTCATTTTGTGTTCACTTGCAAGTCACATACAGGTTTACAGGAATAAATGACAGAATTTGTAGTTGTGGATGCATTTTTTGGACTGCAGCATGCGGGTCTAGACACAAGCATTTGTCCTGAGATGAACCAGCTCTTGGAACAAAAGAGTCACTGAACTTCTCACAAGACTGAAACACAGTGTTCGGGATCTACAGACGCAAATGACGACTCTTCAGCACTTTTAAAGAAAAGCTGCATGTAACGTCCGGGCCAAACACACACTTAGGGGAAAGAATGATCAGGGACTATTCTACAGATGGGACGGAGGATTTACGTAAAGCCAGACGGCCCTGAGAGGAATGCAGCCGGGCCACACGTCTTAACAACCCGCCGAACCACAGACCTGCAAACTATTACAAACAAACTCAAAGCCTCTTTAAACCCAAGGATAAAAGAAACACGAAGCATTGTAAGAACAGTCAAACCGCACGCTTGAGACACAGAACTAGGGAACATTCTGATCTCTCACATCCCGAATGAAGCCGTCACTCATCATCTGTCTATTTCAGGCAGTTTCACAGTTTCTCGCTCATTAGATGGAGGTGACGGAAATGCCCGCTGGAAAAATCCGATGATGTAATCTAGATGTGCTCATGCATGCACTGATGACATCACAGATAACACATCAAAGCCCGGAGATCGTATTCGCTGTAAACGTCATCGAACGAAGACTTTCTTCTTTTGACATATCGTGTACATTTTGATTTAAAAAAATATATTTATTTCAATATAATGTGATACTTGTTCACGATAAAAATGTGTTTACTTTAATACCCATATTATCAAACACAAATTCGGATGTTTATAAACAGATTCTTCCTAAGCGTTTGTGTTTATCAATAAATAAAGCAGGTCCAGCAGGAAGAACCCGAGAAGACAGGTTCTCTCACCCCAGGACCTTCGGCCGGAGGGGAACCGCATTCTGCTGACGCAAGATCTCTGACATGACCCAAGACGTGAAGCCACAACACAAGATCTACGGCTCACGGATCATTCAGGTAACGGAGCGGTTCTTCTGAAAAAGCGGTTCAGACAACATCGTGCTGTAACACGCCATAAGAGGTCGTGACTCACAACGAGACAAAACAAACGCATCCAAAAGTGCCACAACATCTGGGATGGTCCGATGTGGCGTGACGGCCGTGAACTCATCAAGCAAAGCTGTCAGGAATGTCAAGCATCCTCAAGGTCTGTGTCATGCCAGAGAGAAAGATAAAGAGGAAGCCTTAATTCTGCTGTCCGGACGCCACAAGTTTGATTCATGTCGGAGCCGGGCAGGTAACAGATGAGTAACATCCATCCAACGACAGCTAAAGACAAACCTGGAAACATTTGATGGATTACACAAATAATGAACTGAAATGACATCACAAATAGATCACAAGTGATCATTATTCCTATCCATTTGTCATTGTGTTAAAGTCAACGTGCAATGGTGTTAAATGATCCTGATCTCCACATGATGATCTTTGTCATACCCAGCATCCATCTACAACAAATCCAGATGATTGATTATCAAAGAGGAACTTCCTGTGTGGTCATTCAATCTACGACATCCAATCAGATCATGCTTGGATCAGGAATGTGTGAACATGTCAATCACGTGAGAGTGACACAATGTATCACTTCACGTGTTCCATTACTTCCAGGCAGTGATACATTGTAACATCTGACAGCCTGCAGTGTGTCAATCAAACAAATGTTTGGGAACTTACTGTGCATTTCCTGCCCACGTGATTGAAAAGCAGCTCGTTCTCGTGTTGGGTCAGCACAATCGAGCCCACGTTGGCCACGGGCCTCTTGTTTGGAGGCGGTCCGCTCATTTTTTGACACTCCGATGGTGTAAAGTATCGATCAGGAAGTGTTCAGCACTAAACTCTCATTGATCTCTGATCACAGCTGGTCGGGTCCTCTCATTCCCACCTGTGTCTGGGTCACTAGAGACGGGTCCACGACGAGCGACGATCCGGATTTGAACGCGTTTCTTGACGACCCGCACACTCTAAACTTTCCTGGGAACTCGGTTTCGATCCAACATGGCAGTGCCAGCGGTGCGCATGACAGCGCGCGCGCTTGCTCGTCCTACTACAGCGAGGGCTCATGAATATTCATGACGTTCGGGGTGAGCGCCAATCAGACCGCGGATCAGGGCGCCGCAGGGGCGGGGCTGCGTGGGAACGAGGTGACGTCGGCGGACGCTCCGGGAAGGTTACCAGGCAACTCCGGCGCGAGCCGATGGTTCGCCATAGTAGGATAAATAAATTATATAATTGAGAAATTAAACTTTATTTAGAAAACGGCGTGTCAGGACATTATACACGCAGAGTGTGTACATAAAAAAAAAACTTAAAGGGGAAATGTGAATTAAATAGTCGTGAGACAGGAATGCAGGGTGGGCGGGGTCAGGGATGACATACATTTAAGGCATTTTTATATAATATTTGTTTAGGGTAGAAATAATCACTTAAACTTATTCTTTTATTTATTAGTGGATTGATCAGATTGGTGTGTGAAAACATGACCGGAAGTCGTGGTTTATATTGGGTTGATGACGTCACACGTGAACACTTTAATATAAATGTATAGGAAAGTAAACTTTCTGATATTATCGTATGATTCCTGAAATATTTAAGGTCTGAAACATGAAGAACTAACAACACAAAAGTATTT
>CM065659.1:5926902-5929402 GCA_033220385.1 Triplophysa yarkandensis
ACACACAGACTGTGAGTCATTAGTTGCATGTTGACGCCTGTGGTCTTGTCTCGCATGATAAGTGATTCTCAGGGGTCAGGATGTGATTATGTAATTGTGAAATGTGTGATGGCTACTAAACAGTCTTCTCATCTGCATTCCTTACATGGTCACATTTGGATGATTGTCAGATAACTTTTGTTTGAACCTTTACATTTCACATCATTTATTCACATTCTGTTCACGGCAATAGATAAAATATATATTATAAAGAAGTGCTAAGTAATAAGTACATTTTAATGTATATTAAATAAACTATTATATAATTGGATATAATATGAGTAATGTTGGTTGTCTAAAGAGAAATAATTCTAATTTATTTATTCTGTCACAATTTGCATCAGTGATAAATGTTACTCAAATATTACAAAATATTGCTCTGAAATAACAAATATTCATTCATATTTAAAACGCATAATTTTATATATCAATATCATTAATTGTGTGCTGTACAGTGCTGTTGTGTCATATTATTCATAGAGACTGTATTAATATGAACGGGAATGTGTGTCATTTTCTCATTCATGTGCAGTTCATTTCAATGCTCCTGCAGTCTGGCAAAGTCATAAAAGTTTCATAGATATCATAATGAAGATGGACCAAAAGACTTTAACCTGATGTTAAATCATCTTAACCAGCATGAGTTTTTCAACACTTTCAACACTCAATGTCTCGCAGGGCAGCTCACTAGATTTCGAAGCAGATCTTTTTCTTGCTGTTGAAGGGAATTGAAGGAAGTTTAAATAAATGCTCTGATCCACTGCTGTGCCACCTAAACCCGTTCCTCGTGACCTCAGGCCTCTCCATCAACAGCAGGACAATAAGTCCAGGAAGAACACACACACACACACACACACACACACACACACACACACACACACACACACACACACTTGTGGTTCTCTGGACAACCAAGAAATCTAAGCAACGGTAAGCGGACCACAGAAATGTTGGAGTGAGTGAGAAAACAGACGTCTTGACCTTTAATTCCATCAGTGGAGGATGTGAAGAAAATATTAGATGTAACGTTTCTGTTCATATCACAGAATCTTACTGCTCAGCTTTAATATCTTTTAAAGAACACTATTGGACACTGTGTCTTAAAGTAAAGTAAAAGAATAGCATCCTATGAATCTTTTATAAAGATCCAAGATGGCAAATGCTCAGATCCTGAAGACCACAGTCTTATTTTGACATGTGTAGTTCATCTCTTTAAATATTTCACAGTTTCATCATTACTGATCCGTTGTTTAAAACATGTTCCTCGTGTGTCTGAAACACGGACCGTTTGTTGAACCGGTCACATTATCTTCGCAAATATAAACAAACACCGGTTTAATAATAAACTAAATTAATAATAAACTCAGCTTTCAGAAAGTAAACATTACCGGGTAAACCAGCGCTGTTTGTTTTTCTCTGCGGTGAAGTTTCTTCTTAAGTTGGCAAACAGATCGGTAAACTCTTAATGCAAATGGTGTGTAACTTGTCTTACAGCTTTGAATATTTTATGAAATACATTCAGAGACCAATGAGAGAGAATCGTGGAGTGAAGCACACAGTTTGACAGATGCAAATTAAAACTTCTGCTTGATGGTTGGAACTTTGCATAGACAAACATATTAATACATTTAGGTTTATTTCACTTTGCGGCAACTTTGGCTTATTGCTGCTTAGTGCAGACAGAGACGTCATTAAAGTAAATGTGTTATTTAACAACACTGCTGTTGTTTCCTGAAGACAGGCGGACGGTGACCTGACTTGATCTGATAACAGGAACCAGGAGTAATCTTATACGGCACATGAAATCTGTCCTCCAGGACCCATCACAGCTCCTTAAATCCATCCTTTTCCCTTCCTTTGTAGATGCTCCTCACTGTAAAATATATTTCATGTATCACAAAAATAATATTTACTTAAAGAAAATATTGAATATATTGAATATTTACATTTACATTTAGTCATTTAGCAGACGCTTTTATCCAAAGCGACTTGCAATAGTCGAGGAGACAATGAAGCGGTAAATAGCCGATACAACAATAGGTGAACAAGTGCTACAACAATGCTTTTTTTTTTTTTTTTGATGATAGAGTGAGTAGTTAGAAAAGAAGTGAGTTAGTGAGTTAGATGAATATATTAAATATATTAAATAGATTGACAGTCCAACAGTTAAATCTTTAAAATATGCAAACATTTTTTAAGTGTATGTAATAAAACTACCAAAACTACCACCACATTGTTTAGAGACCCCATCAATGCAAGATGCAAGACAGCGTGAGCAAAAACAACATTTGTACCCGGAGGAGATGGAAACAGACATGATAAGAGGCCAGCTGACAGGTGTTACTCTTGTTAGATATCGGTGTGTATACAGAGAGGTTGAAGTTTTCAGAGAAACTCAGCAAGCGTTACACACCACATCAACCCAGCGCCACAGTGTCTTAAAATACAAACGCCATCCGTT
>CM065659.1:5934402-5971902 GCA_033220385.1 Triplophysa yarkandensis
TTTTTCATTTACGCATTATTATTTTAGTTATTTTTTATGTGATCATGTTCTACATGGTTAGTTTGAGTTAGAATTGAACTTTTAGTCAACGCCACAACAGATGCAGAAGGTCTTTCTGTGGGACACAAGAAAAGAAATGTTGACGTATTTCTTTTTCAATGAAAGTCATTGTGACTGAGGTTTTCAGTCCCTGACAATGTGTCCAACATCTCCTTTTGTGTTCCATGAAAGAAACTCATACAGGTTTGGATCTAATGGCTCACACTGGGTAAATAATGACAGAAAAGTCATTTTGAGAACTTGAATGTTGGCTTCACAGAATTATCAGAGGCATATCTTTATCATTTACATGAAATTTGTTTCATTTACTGCGTATCTCATGTGAGAAATGTGGATCTTTCATTATGTCTTTAAGCGATTCGATGTGCTACGGCTAAATTCACTGCAGCCGAAAGCTTTGAGTTGTATTTCACAGAAGCAAATCTTGGAAGCAAGCACGTTTTCCCACTTGTTGTGTTTGGTGTCTGGAGGCAGTGTGTTGTATCGAGTGAACTGAACTGTAATGAATAGATCTGTGACTATGAGCAAAGCGACACTGATATTTTACATTTTTTGTTTGAGGGATGTGTGAAGCAACACTCTGTGCCTCTTAAAAGATCTTGAAGGATGTGTGCAAAGCAATGAAATGTCATGAGAGCGTGCATGAGTTGCAAAAAAATACAAAGGCCATTTATTCACTGACAATCTCGCTGCATTAAATGTGAGTTTTGTCATGTTTTTGTTCATGCCTTGAGATGTTTGCAAAAAAATTTACATTAGTTGAATGTTCTTCAAATTCTTGTATGTGGCATGCTTGAATGCCATTTTGTTCCCTGAGCTTTATGTTTTGGGATTGGTCGCCGGAAGGTGATTTGATTGGTTGAATTTGTGTCAGTATGGATGGCTCAATTCTTTCAGTGCCTTTATCCCCAAACCAGGAAAACGACAATTGGAGACCCCAGACGCAAACCTGAGGCCCATGCATCACTGTCCGCTTAGCTCGGATGAACACGCTTGGGACACGCTAATCCATCCCGCAAAACCCTCCAGCGATATAATGCTACATCTTTGTGTCGGATAAATCCAGGGACTGCTTCACGCATCATCTTTTGCTTGAATGGACGTTCTTTGGTGTCTCTGTGGATTACTGTACTGTGCTCGCCCACTGTGATCTCACAGACTCCCTGGACCTTTCTAATGGTGCGTTTTGGATACCTGGAGATCCATCTGTCATGACGTAAGATTGGGGATTAAACCTAAAAAAGTTTGATGATCTGTTGTGTACGTGAAGTGTTTGACTGATTGTCGATCAGTATGGAAGGACAGAAGGACTGTGACCAATGGCATTTTGGGTTACTGTTTGAGCTCGCATTACTGCAGCGGCAGATAGAAGACGGACTGAGATTAAGAGTGATACGGGGTCATTTATTACACTGACATAAAGTCGCCAAGGGTCTCGCTGAGGCCGTCTCAGAATGCTCAGAAGCATTAAGTGACTTGATCCATCGGCTCGTATTGTGTGCGTCAACAACACTGCATTACACCAGCATCCTTTTTCTATGTCATCCAGGAATAGCATGACTAGCCTTAGGAAGCTGAAATGCCGACCAGCTCATTTGTAATACTTTTTGTTCTCGGTGGAGTGTGACAGCGGCCCTCATTTTTTGAATAGTTTTTTGTTTTTCCAAATAATTGAAATCTGTTCTAATATCTATTAAGCCTTAATTCATGCGGTTTTCCTTTAAAATATGTCTTGTATAAACGCACCAGTACTGTGATGCCCATTGTGAATGGTCTCTTTAATCACTAATAATGACATAATGCGAAACCATATGGTCACTTGATCACGCAAAAACTATAATGGTGGCTTGAGCAAACGAAAGATGGCTTTTTCACATATTAAATCAAAAGCTTTATGCTTCGAAGGCTTAATTGATCTTGCTACCGACAATATTATTTGTTTTCATTATGTTTTTGTAATCAATGATTTTTGCCATACATTTTCTAGGTATTGTCTGTGACATGAACAGGCCTTAATGCATTGATTACAAGTATATATTTTTCAAGTATTTTGGACAATTAATGTAGACATCGCAAAAATCAATTACATCACCCACTTGCTGATGATTTACTATAGCGGTTCTATCTTTTCACAAAAGCAGTGATATTTCTGGGGTGTGACAGAATCGTATATGGATGGAAACATGTATGTCATTGAGAAGTAACCGTTATTTGGCTTTTGAAATAACTACTGCGCTCCTTCACTTTCTTTTGTAATCTTTTCGTCAGAGGAGTTTAAATGCCTCGCATGAAACCTCTGCTCTGCTTCGGCTTCGCTTGGCAGCTGTTCCAGTGTCTTGGGAAAGCTGCAAAATAAACAGCTAATGAAGCAGCGCATGTCGGTCATTACTTTCCTCCTCCTGCCTAACACAACGCTGATTGGACGTCACGGCGGCAGGCGGGACTTGTGTATCTTCCTATTTTTTACTCATCCCTCATGTTGCATGTTACAGGGAATGCAGTGATTTAAATGCAGCAAGTCATGATTTCATCCAAATCACTCAGACAGATTGCCACAGAATGGTATAACCTTTTGCAAGTCCTTGTTTTAAGTGCACTTGTTCTCGAGATGCAATCTGGGGCTTTTTTCCTGACCAGTTGAGACTGGAGTGGGGAATAAATGGTCTGATGTGGCAGGATTTAAATCTAGAAGAAAGTTGCAAAGGTCACATCATACCGTGTCATGCTTTTTCTAAAGATATACTTTATGTTCCAGCTCCAGTCTGTGTTGTCTGTAGATGCAAGGAATCGGTTTAGGACGGTTGACCGCTCGATTAGTAAGGATGTTTTTTGTGGGGATTCTTTAAATGGGATTAATTTAAAGATGCAGCTTCATGCTGAAGGCTTTATCGTGCTGTTAGTTTAGTTGCAAACCCTCTAGAGAAATTCATCCTCAGTAAACCCTGTGATTGCCTTTTAACACTAAACATACTGTTACTGTCAACACTAAACATATACTGTCAGATTGCGTTCTTTTTCTCATGCATAATCAGTTTTAAACGTGTTGTTCCCCTAAAAATACAAATGTTGTAACTAATTCACCCTCATATGGTTTATAGCCTTTATGTGACTCTTTCTACTGTGGAACACAAACAAAGATATTTTGAGATGTTTTTTGGGGTTTTATGTTCACACAATAGATGTGAGTGTTTTTCATCACAACATTGTGCAAATTATCTTGTTTTGAAATCTGCAGAAGAAACAATCATCATACAGGTTTGAAAAATAACAAAAATTAATAAATAATTTTAGTATTTTATTTTTAACTATTACTTTAAACGGACTGTTACATTAGTTATTCGCATTGCTGGTGTGTGTCTGTGTTTAGGTTTGTCTTCCATTGCATTCAAACCAAGATCATTAATATCAGTAGCTGGTGTAAAAGCCGTAGAAGGATGTGATGTCCTCGCTGAAGAAGTCAAACAAAATCAGAGTACTGTGTCTGTGTTTGTCTGTCTCTTCTGAATCAAATGGAAACGCATCTCCTCAGCCTTGCTTTTGTCCTTTTAAATGCTGCCGAATGAAATGCCTCTAATGGTCTGGATATATTTACATTGAGCTGGTTTTCCACAGCATAAATCATGTGAGATGCTTTGGTTTTAGGACAGCTAAGTGGGTCGATGGATGGGTGGAGTGAATCCACACTGATGAAAAGCTTCTAAATGCTTCCTGTGACTGTTGAGTTATGTGAGGACCCACTTCCCTTTCTTTTTCCCTGTCTCTTCACCTCATTCGCTCACTCGCTTTAATAGTCATTGGCCGATGAGAAAGAGTGCTAAAGGGCAGTTGACTATCTCAGCCGTTGATTGTTTTGACACACGAGTCGGGTGTTGACATCTCTCTTCAACGCTAACTGGGAATCAGGAGAAAAATAGAATGATCTGATTGTCGGGAGCTTGAGGTTATGACCCATCTTTTCAGACGCATTGAAGCCATTTGCAGTGATATCTGTCAGGTGGTTAATCCATTTTGTGTGGTGTTGACAAATTGCTTTAGACTTTGTTAATGCTAATTGGTTTTACAGTTTCTAGGTAAAAAAATATTTTATTTTAGTTCGATCCTTTATATTTTCCATCATAACCATAGAAGCTTGCATGGCGTTAGAAAAGAAAATGAATGTTAATTAAGTGTTAGGCCCCATTAAACTTTTCTTTTTTATTTGATGTTCAAGTTGACTTCTCAGACTCTTTATCCTGCAAAAGGTCTTTCCAAATAACTCCAGCTTTGTAAAACTTGAGTTGAATGACAGCATTGGCCCATATATGAAGTGTTCAACTGTAAGACCCTTAACAATGGGTTTGTATGATTTGTATGTGTGGACATAAATGGCACCTTGAGAGATGATGGAGAGCTCACTTATTATATATAGTCAGCAGCCGTATGCACTTTCCTAACGGCTGATGTTTGCTGATGGTGTTAACAGGTTCATACGGTTGTATTTTACGTGGTTAACATCTGGGTTATAATCAATATCTGGGTCATACCAATAGCTGTGCTGTGAAACCGGGCCGAACTTACTATGAGGTTTTAACAAGACGCCAGCGGAGTCCGATCCTTATTAGGATTTCTCAAACCCCTGGCCATGTCTTGGAGTTGTTTGTGCTCTCAGTGTGCTCTTTTTGCTTTTTGCCCACTGTCTGTGTCTTTGTTATAAAGTGGCCGTGACCATGCAGGCTTCATGCTTGGATGGTCTTTAGGGAAGGTGATGCGGAGGATCGAGCCCAGCACTTGCTCTCTGTATGCGGCATCCCTTCGGCGAAGACGGTCCTTCCTTATGACTCGAGCAAAGAGACCTCATTCTCCTCTTCATGCTGATAGCAGGGGTCAGGCATCTCTTGATGGACGACTGTCTGGTCTAGTTCGATGATAGATTAACTTCTTTGCCATTACGACGATGTCATAATTTTTCTGTCTGATTCATGAGCACTCAGCCCTTAACTTAACTGTCATTGCTCAATTATACAGTTAATAAAGCGATTTTGAGCTTTTATAATCCACTGCCACTCCTTGACTCATGATGTTAACTTGAGGTTTGTCATTGCTACCAGACCAGATCTCATGACCTCATTAGGCAAATACACATCAAACAACTGCAGTCTTTATTTTAGGCCAAACCCTCATGAATGAAGGTTTTGTGTGTTCTTTTAGTTCTTGCCATAAATATAAAGGTTCTGTTTATTTTGTGATTGTCTATTGAAATTATGTTGTTTGTTACATTTTCGTCACAAGTTTATCCATTTGTAGTCGATATGAATAGATTGATGGTAATCAATGCTAAGTTATAATGTCATGTGTTTTTCATTTTAAGTTGTTGAGTTTAGAAATCTTTTGATTTTGTGTGTGAATGGATTTTGTAAAAGGCTGGCTCAATGTGCAGCTCTGGCAAAGGAGGGCTCCGGGCATGGTTCAAGTTTCGGGAGCCCTAGTAAAAGTCTTGTCTCTGAACCTGCCTATGGTGACGTTCTCCTTAGTTGTCTTTGTGCTGTGATAAGAGAACACTCACATCTACTAAAGGTTCAGATATACTGACTGACGAATTTATCTGATATTTGTGGAATGACTAAGGAAAATTCGGAACGGTACTGTGGGAATAAAAGAAATTCATATTCAAGTTTTCGTTTTATTTTAGATGGCCTATAGTCTAACGGCAGATGTCGATGAAGTGATACATTTGATGATTGGATGGGATTAAATGCTGAATTGAGTTGTTTATATATTCAATCTCAATGTTTAGGTTAATGATAGTTTTTATTATTATAACATGCTTATTTATGGGTTAAATCATGAATTAAAGATTAGCATATTACAAAATGGATTCAGTCGAAAGGTTGAGAAATATTATTTGCATTCTCTGCATTTGTATCATGGTTACTGTTTGCTTTTCAAACACAATCATAAACATTTGTATTGCATGATGAATTTCCCCGGCACGTTGTACTAGCGTATTTATACCTTTTATTATGTTTGTAAATAGACTTTTAGAAGCTTACTGTGCACAAGGACAACCCATTACATAATTCAGTCTTTAATTTCTGTATTAGATTTGATTTACAGTCAAGACTGCGAGATCTCAGCCTTCAGAGGTTTCTCTTTAACTGTTTCTAACAGGGTGGTGCAAAAAAGGTCAACGCAGACCAGTAACAACACTATTAATCTAATTGACTCAACAAAGCTTTATTAATTAGTGCCTGATGGTTTAAATTTCCTTTCAGAGCTAAAACCCGACAAATTTATTGCATTAATCCTGGTCCCTGGTTGTATTGTCAGTGGTCTCTCAGGAGAGAGCACTACACAGATTGAGCTAGAGAGCCGAGTATGACCTTGAATGACCTGCCTGTAGACTCAGTCGATGGCACAATTTCTCTCGATATGCTGGTCCCACTGCTGAGACCTGCAGAACGTTTTGTGCTGTTCGCTTGATAAGGAAATGACAAAGAGGGGATGAAAGGGCTTCTATGGAGAAAGAAATCAGGTCGGTCAAGTAAAAATTCTTCTCTATGACTTGGTGGTATGTTAGACCTGTTTGCTCTTAGAGCGTGCCCTTGCAGGAATGCTTTCAATGTGCAAACTCGAAACAAACATGAAGATATGTTATAAATTTTTTTCATAGATAAGGTCCTGCTGCCGTTGAACATGAGATGTTCACATTTAACTTTATAAAAATTAATGTAAACCGGTGAACTGTGACACGTCTTCATAAGTGTTTTCTAGGGGGCTCTGCTTTTGTGTGTGTTGCATGCGAGTGGGAAAGTTTGAGTTGTAAATGATCCTCTTCGGCACTGCTGTCCCGCTTGGGTTGTGGTCTGGCGTAATCCCGGACACTCCCAAGATAAGTCTGATCCAAAGGAAGCAGGGCCACACGCTGGGAGAATCGCAATAATGCCTTTACCGTGCTAAAGTGAATCATAGGGGCCTGTGATAAATGCTGATAGGAAACAATGTATATGCACGTTAAATTTATTCTCAGCTCGTCCAAATGGCTGCCAGCTGCCGCTTAAAAGTAGGAAAATGTATAGTTTACTACCTACTATAATGAATACCAAAGAACAGTTTTGGACAACAGAAAAAGATTTGAGGAAGCCTTGAGGAAGTTTGAGACGTATCTCTGCCTCTGGTAATTCTCCATCAAATCATCATCTGAAGTTTCTCATCACAGATTGAATGTTCTCTAGCTGTAATGAAGCACACCCCTCGTGTGTGATTTTGGAGGTTTGCGTCAATTAGATTTAGATTAATCCCTACAAGAAAACAATGTGACATTCTGTTTCACAGAGACAAATTAATGCTGGTCTTCTGTGAAAAGAAGGTATTTTGAGAAATTACGCTAAAATGACCATCAATGTATTTAATAACATATTTCAAAACATATTCTCCAATGTTCCACAGTAGAAACGAAGTCACACAAGTTTGTAGTGACGTGACATTTTTTGGGGGGGATACTTGTTGTGAACGTGTCTTGTGTGGTTGCTGTCAGATTGTTGAAATGCCTTATCATTTTTTCCCTATCTATCACAGTGAGGTGAGTTCAGACGGATGTGATTGGCAGGATAATTGAGCATCGTGTCAAGCCGGTGATGTAATCTGCTGTGAAATTTTATCTGTCCTGTAAGCGTTTCTGTGTGGCTTGTAGAAGAACCCTGCGAATGTAAGCTTCCCATCCCCTCCCATTCCGATGCCCTCATTAACCCTCCAGCAATCTTGGTGCTTTTTTACTTGATGTTTTGGCTGTGTGTTTCCACAGCGCTGGCTGGAAACTGGTAAATGACCACAGCAAATTAAAACCAGCTTTACGGTCTTGTTCCAGAGGACAACAAATGTGTTTGCCAGAATTTGCTCGGGGTGGAGTCATGCGATTACCGCAGCAAAACAGCTGATGCACATCAAGTGCGCTTTGGCTGGCTTAAGCGTCGAGCACTTCCCTGCTCGATCATTAGCTTCTGTACCCACTCTTCTAGTAAATCCCACCACTTCCCATTTGGCACTTGGTTCGCATTTGCGATCGAGGGCATGTAATAATGGAAGATTGGATCGGACCGTTGAGGTGTGTGTGTCATTTGTGGGTCTTTTTGATGTGTAGCCTGTTGTAGTCAGTGTGTGAGTTGTAAATTACTTCACCAGCCTTTGGCTTTTATTGTTGCTGCTGTAGTACATGGTAATGATGTAGTAGAGATGTCATCAAATTGGTCACAACAGTTCTATTTTTATTTTTTTATTTTATTCAAAATAGTGTTTTTTTTTGCTTTCCTTTGCTCTGAATATGGGAATGTATAATGCTTTTTTGTGAAGCTCTCCATCACAAGCGTATCCTCTGTAGCCCAAACTCAGGGTTTTATGGGATTGTCCTCCTCTGCAGCATGCGACACTAAAACCTGAGTTAAAGCCAATGCTGTCACCGCATGCAATGCTTACAATTCAAAATGCATGCAAATGTTGCCATTCTCTAATCCAACCAAACGCTTTTCTCCCTGAGAAAAGAATGCTCTCGACTTAAGCTCGATGCTTTGATCGTTGGCCAGTAGTTGACAAACTAGCGATCATCTTAAAGGGACCGTTACCTACAAATGTTTTTAGCGTTTTCACCGTCATGCCATTCCAAACCTGTGTAGCTTTCTTCTTCAAAACATGAAAAAAGATACAAACAACACGTACCTTAATTTACTTACATTGTATTAACACAAATACATTTCTCTCTGTTTAAGTGTGTTCTGACACTCAAACACAACCTTGAAAGACAGATTTCTTTATTTAAGGGTAAACTGTTACTTTAAAGCATTTTCAGATGCACACAGATCTCATGAGGGGATGTCCCACCTCAGCGCTTCCTCTAAGCATAATGTGGCCATGCTGCCATTAATCTCTTCCAGCACATAATCCAGGTCCTAATCTCATCTTTGTACCACAATGAGGGTGGCAAGATAGCACTATTTACTGACCAACACTCTGAGTGTTGCTGAGCATTCATTCGTCAGTTGTGGACGAGACCCCTGAGCTAATATGAAGCAGATGTGCTGGTAAGGTGGTGCAGCGATAGTGGCTTGTATGAATGCTTTGCATTGTGTTAGTTCAGTGGTGGATGAAAATGTGAATTGGAGAGGTCTTAGGTAGGCACTAGATTGTAATGAACATGTTCATGATGCCGATTCTGTCGCTTCTAGCTGAGAGCTTAGACGTTCTGGACTAATGAAGTGCTGAATATCGTGGCTGCTCTTTAAAACTTGATTAATGGGTTATTGTTTTAATCTCAGTCCGGATGGCAATGATGTTTTTACCAGCATGTGATGTGATTTACAGCTGGTTCACGGCCCCCCGTCTGCCCCAGTTTTGCGTTTACCCTCGAAACATTGTTTTGCTTGATTTAATTACAACATGCAGACTACACGAATTACTGTCAGATTGCGGTAGGGGGAACAAATTAAGATGAGGGTGCGAGATCTTAATCCTTGATGAGTGTGGGAGCCTTTTGATGTTGCCGTGTTGCACGGAGTCTCACTTAACTAACAAATAAAATGGGAATGAGACAATTTTTTTGGATAATCCAAATGTACAAAACCTCCAAAGTGTTTATTTTTGGCTTGTATTTTGGGTTTTTGTGGTGTTTGACTGGTTGGTTGTCTTGGTTGTAGTTTAAAAATTGCAGTAGCCCAACTTCACGTCTCATCTAATGCAGGCAGATTGTTAATTTCAAGCTGATTTTTATTCTTTAATGTAAAGACTGCTGCAGTAAATCCAGAATGAACTCAATACGAACTGCGCTGTATGAAGTTAATCTAATGATTTACGATAATACTGTCATATGTGCCACAGGTATTACTCACCTGGATGCTCTCCAGGGTTCCCTCAGATCTTCTCTAGTCATATCCACACCTACCCACAATCCCTCTATCCTGGCAGGGAGCGACTCATTTTCCCTGTGGCACCGTGAAATGACCTCACCTCCAGCAGAGGACATCATCAAAGTGCGTGTACACTGCTATAGTAATGGCTCTCCGACTTGAATATTTCACCAAGTGTGATCCGCCGGCACATTAAAGCACGACAGATCTGCACCAGTCTCGCCGCTGCATAGCAGGATTGCATATTAACTCTACTACAAAAGGCTACAAAACACCATTTACCCCTGAATTTTTGTAGCAGAGCTCTTGTGTCCTCGTAACCGTGCCGTGTCACCAAGCCAAATGGTCATGATTTGAGTTAGGATGTTTTTTTTTTCCCTAGAACAAATACTTTACAAGGATAGATAAAGAACACTGGTGGTTTGGACATGTTGTGTTTGTGTTAATCTGATGTGAATCATGTTCTTTATCCCTCACTGTATGCGCTTATGTGATTAATTTTTAAAAGCAGTATTAGAACTCCAGCTTTGAAAGCCCAGCATATGGGCTAATGATTTAAAGGCAATTTACATGATGTAATCCTCAGGTGTTAATATGAGGGTTTACTTTTTATTAGAATCGCAGCAAAATCTCAGTGCTGGTGTGTAGCTCTGTCCTTTCGCAATGCAAACACGTCTGGTGCTTCTCAGATGTTTTTTCTCATGTCATCAGATCTCAAACTCAATGATAAAATGCCACTGCGAGCAACGAACCCAACCGTGTTAATGATGCAGTCCTTCATAATCATCCAGCTTTCCTCTCCATCTCTGGTGAGGCGGGTTTGTGTTTGTTAAAATTGCCCAGTTGCTTTGTGCATTGTTAGTTGGTATAATATGAAACGGCTCGTGTGTTCAGCATAAAATCTTAGTCAGTTCATTTTTACCTTGGAGGCTTTTCTCTACACCGGCTACTTAATAATTCACCTTCTGGTTTTTATTATTATTATTCTATGTGACTTTAAGAGACATGTTAAAGTGCATGTTGCTCTTTAAGGTGGAATGGTACTGTATCAGAGTATAGCCTTACAAATCTGTAAAACAAGTCCTTGGTTAAAGAAGGTGTTGAAAATTGTTTTGTAGATTGGGTTGGGTTCTCTTTCTCTTGCTCAACTGTGGGCTGCATTGCTCCAAAAAAGTACATTTCTCTAGATTTGTCACAGTTGTAGAATTGACTTGTAATCAGTTTTATAACCTTATGCTTGGGTTGAGAAGCTGTGTCTTTTGGGGGATTTTAAATGGTTTAAATGGCTTGAGTGTTGCAATATAGCTATTAATATTTTGAAGTTATAACAGGGTTGAACATTAATAGTCTACCTACCGCAGTAGGTAGATCATAATGGAGTGGAGTAACGGAGTAACTATTAATGTTCTTGAAATTCTAACAGAGTTGAATTGCTCTAGAACATTTTGCAGAAGAAGCTGTGGATGTTTCAGTTTTTATAACTGGTTTGAACTGCTCTAGAGCATTTAGTGACAGAGTTTAACGTCTTTGGTCCTAATTGGTTTTAATTGCTCTTGAACAATATGATGGAGTAGCCATGAATGTGTTGGTTCCAATTGCTCTAGAACATTTTGGAGACGCAGCTTAAGAAACTAGATTTAGCTGTTCTATAACATCTTGAAAAAGTAGTTATCAAGGTTTCATGCAATGTTTTAATTTTTTGTTTTTTTTAGTTGTCTAGAACATTATAGAATCACAGACTCTGTAGAAGTTTTTGTGCTTTTATAACAGGATTGTAGGATTGAACATTTATTAATGTAGTTAAATTTGGTTTTAATCTGTTTGAATTGCTTTTAGGGCAATCATGATTGACGATTATTCACCATGATTTTGTTATTGCCTTTATTATTAATGATTAATATATTTTATATTGAAGTTTTGAAAGGTTTTATCTTTCTGTGAAACAGCTACATGGTTAATTTAAATACTTTCTAAATTAAATAATATATTGTAAATGTTTATGGTGATATTTCGTTAAAGTAAAAAAATAAAAAAGTCCAAATATTTTATGGACATTTACACTTGCTTTACAATTTCCCACGTTATTTTGGCAAGGCAAGACAAGTTTATTTATATAGCACATTTCATACAGGGTGGTAATTCATTGGCAATTCTTTACATATTAAAATGAAAAAGAAAATTATCCCGACAATTTAACAAGGATCTGCTTTCATAACATTGTAGTGGACTAGTTCTGGATGGTTTGACATGACAAAAAAAAAATTTCTAAACTTTGTACCAGATCATGGGCTTTGGTCTACCTTCTTTGTGTCAGAGCTGATATGTGTTTTATGTTCAGGTGTCTGTGCACATGTTTAAGTCTCATGTGGTTTGACAGAGAATCTTGTGTTTCCTCAATATGATGATCTTCTAATGCTCGGCTGAAGGCTGTCCTACACTAATTATGTTGCATAAGATTCTAAACCTGTTTTCTGTGGGGTGATAAAAACGGCTCGAGCTGAGGATGAACGAGGAACACAAACCGTTGGATGTCGTGAGCTTGGTTTCGCGCCAGAAACTTTACCACATGATCTTTACACACCGTGGATTGAAAGCAGCCGGGTTTATGACTGTAGGCCAGACTAGAAGATTCAGGCCTGTGTGGATAAAAACATCTCAAGGAGTTTACCACACAATTTCAAATGTCATATGACAAAATCTGCCCAGGGAGTTTTTAAACATGTGAGGTGATACGTGATGAGTTTGATCGTGATAATAGAGAAAAATTTCACAGCATGACAGACTTTGAAGCTATGTAGTGTTGTGTAAGATGTTTGCGTCTAACTGGGGAATACTGCGGCTGATGTGCCAATTCATGTCTGGAGATTGAATTTTTGGCTTATGTTACTGTTGGTATTACTGTTGGGTGTTATTTAATGATATTTTAAATAGTCACTCGAAGTAACACAGTTTTGGCAATTAAATTTGATATGAACTTAAAAACAGTTTTTTTTTTTTGTTTACATAGATTTTTTTTTCCAAATAAAAACTTGGGTTTTGGTTTGGCTCTTAAAGAAAATGTTAAAAATTGTGTTTTTAGTGTTTTGTTGTTTGTAAAGTTTTTGTGTTTGTTTAGTTGTCACTAATGCTTTAGTTGAGTTTTGAGGTTTTGTGAGAAAAACAATATTTTTGTTTGAAAGAAAAGCAATAATTGTTCAACCGTAAATCAAAAACAGCTTTCACAACAGCTGGTTCTGTTCATCATGTCTCATCTAAGCTATCTGTGATCTCTACTTGTTGGACAGGTATTGTGGGAGTTTGAGTCTGAGTTATATGTCATCCTGTTGACATCTGTGCTTGTCCGTAGTTTTAGTTCGCTGGAGAAATGTTAGGCTATAAATGAAAGCGAGACGGGTTTAAGAAACCCTAACGAATCACTTTAAGTTTGTAGCAGTTAGCTGAATTCTGCCAAAATGAGAGGAAACGACATCATCAGCGTTAACAGTGACTAAAATAATTGTGAAATCGCGGGCAGAAATGGAGCAGAGATAATTTTAGTGCAAAGTCACCTGACTGCATGACTCTTGGGAGGTTATTACAGAGAAAACGTATGCTTTCAGCTGATCGACACATATACAAATAACAGATCTGAGATTTGAACTACAACCGGCTACAGCGGTTGACAGCGGGTTGTGTGTGATGTTTTATGTTTGAATGATGTAGAAGAAAATGTTTATTCAAAAGGTTAATCCATTACCTTTTCATTGTACTAGTTAATAACCTCACCAAATGACTCAACTCGTATTAAAAAACTGTAGAACGGCAGGTAAATATTTTTGTTTTGACTTCTCTCATAAGCAACTCAATGTAATTGCCAACTACATCTTTTTTTCTTCTCATGTTCTCCCACGCACTGTCTTACACTTGTCTTCCACATCTTGGACAGCAGTTGTGTGTTTTGGCTCGATCTTTCCTGTCGTACTGTTAGCTTTAGTTTATCAGCAGGGCAGGAAAATACTGCTTATTTCTTCAGATTAGAGTTGTCATATTATTTCGATTAATGTGCCAAAAAGGTATTGACAATTACATTATTGGGTTATTTATTTATTAAATAAAATAGCAGTGCTGTTGTTTACATGAATGTATTTTTAGAGTTAAAGTTTTATATTTTAGACATCTGTGCTAGTTGTATTAATATTACATGAGGTATGTAATGTTTCTAGATGCTAAACCCGCTTTATTATATACAATTATCCCTTAAAATAAAAAAATTTGTACATCTCCAGCATTCAGTCTTAAAAGCTCAGTCTTTCTCTCTCGCTTTAGTCTTTTTCTCCGTCTCTCTCTCTCTCTCTCTCTCTCTCTCTCTCTCTCTCTGCTCTCTGCTCTCTGCTCTCTGCTCTCTGCCTCTCTCTCTCTCTCTCTCTCTCTCTCTCTCTCTCTCTCTCTCTCTCTGCTCTCTGCTCTCTGCTCTCTGCTCTCTGCTCTCTGCTCTCTGCTCGCTCTCTCTCTCTCTCTCTCTCTCTCTCTCTCTCTCTCTCTCTCTCTCTCTCTCTGCTCTCTGCTCTCTGCTCGCTCTCTCTCTCTCTCTCTCTCTCTCTCTCTCTGCTCTCTGCTCTCTGCTCTCTGCTCTCTGCCTCTCTCTCTCTCTCTCTCTCTCTCTCTCTCTCTCTCTCTCTCTCTCTCTGCTCTCTGCTCTCTGCTCTCTGCTCTCTGCTCTCTGCTCTCTGCTCGCGCTCTCTCTCTCTCTCTCTCTCTCTCTCTCTCTCTCTCTCTCTCTCTCTCTCTCTCTCTCTCTCTCTCTCTCTCTCTCTCTCTCTCTCTCTCTCTCTCTCTCTCTCTCTCTCTCTCTCTCTCTCTCTCTCTCTCTCTCTCTCTCTCTCTCTCTCTCTCTCTCTCTCTCTCTCTCTCTCTCTCTCTCTCTCTCTCTCTCTCTCTCTCTCTCTCTCTCGGGTCTTGCCTGGGAGGCAGAGTTGTTGTTTAAGGGCAGATAAGAGTAAAGCTATTCAGACTCATGTCATATTTCACTGCAAGCTCAGTCTTGGGGTCGTAAAACACTCTGAAAGTCCATCATTCAACCTTTGCTTATAATGACTCATGTTAAGCAATCGAGCCATGTGTTGTGTTGGTCATATTCCTCAGAATGTGACACACAGCAGGAAATGACCTCACCCTGAATCGCTCCACCTCCTTTCCCAATGATGTGTGCTTATACACACAGACCTGAGTCATTCATGTGAAACACAAGCTCTTTGTTTGCCCAGACCTCCACCTCATTCAGAAACGTTTTATACCGGCATATAACCTTTGGAATATTTTTGTCTTCAACCAGTAGAGTCAAGCAGCTATTCCTGCTTGTATAAATAAAACTCTATTGTCTCTGTATGTAAGAGGACGCCACAATTTCCTCTTTATTAGGAAATGTGTTTGGAAGGGAAGATAAACCCCTTAGACCGTTTAATAGGGTTTGGTCCAAACAACATCTTGACCACTAACCAGCTTAACGTAAGAGCGGCAAATGAAGAGCCGGTTTTGGCCGGAGGTGTGTTAAGCTGCACACAGAGAAAACACAAGATGAGTGTGAGGCAGAGTCAGACTTTGGACGCGCACACCCACATGTGTACAAGCTCTTTTTTTCATCACACACCAAATAATCGCTTCACTAGAGACTTCGCTGTTTATGAACTATGAGACCAACTATATTTGCTGGCATATTTAAAGGATGCAAGATACTTTCAATCTCTTAGTTTGGCAAGGTCTGCATCTCCATACAAAGCCCAAAGTTGAAAAAGTTCTGACGCAGGTTTGTAAAAGCGGGTCGGGCCAGAGCAGGTGCACGAGTCTGTGTTTACTAAATAAAGAAATGAGCCGGTGTGCAGGATGTAAAAGATGGCACAGAGCCCTGCGAACATTCGTTCGTGTAAGCTCCCAGAGTTCAGAAGGTCATCTGCGGCATTAATCCTTACCAGTGAGCGGTAATATATCACTTTAAAAATAGAACGACTTTAGTTGTTGCCGCTGCCAATTGTGTGATGTGTTAAAGAATAAACTGCTCGGATTGGGTCAGACTCTTCTTTATAAATCTTAACTTTAACACAACATCCTAACCGTTCATGGCACATAGAGGTTCAAGTGGTAAATCTTTTCCATGTGTTGTTGTTGCAGTGTTGACTGTCACGGCTGATTAGGAAGGAAAGAAAGTTTACTCGGCTGCTTGGAATCTATTTTGGGTGTTGTGTTGGGTATTTCAGTCCCGAGTGAAATCTCATTGGTCCAAAGTCACACTCTACGTTAAGAATACATTTTTTTTCGTGAAGATACTTTTAATTGACGTCTATTGTGTAAAGTACTGTGCACGTTTTTTATTGATACAAAACTCCCAATGACATTACAGAAGATAACATTTTATAATAATACAGAGAGTATACTTTACGACCCCTACGTTTAACAGAAAACATTTTAAATGATAATATAAATATATATGCACAAATATATGAAATGAAGTGAAGATAATGAAAAAACATTCAGGGTTGTATATCAAACAGAATTATACAATAATAATAATCACCTTTACAAAAACCCATCATAAGAAATGCAAAAATGCATCATGGTCCTGTTGGACTAAAAATTAACAAATAGACAAACACCCCATCACTGACCGTTTTAACCTCGGTCTTGTGTCTTTCAGTAGAGTATTGATGTCTGTGTATTAATGGTCTGATGAAGCGTTCACTTTGGTCACCACTCTGCTGACCTCGGCCTGTTTTTCCTTCTGCTTGGAGTTGTCCTTTAGCTATGAAACATCAGCAGTAATGAATGCTGAGTTTGGCCTGTAAGAGTTAACAGACTGAATGATTGTAAGTAGTTGATCTATGATGACATCACACTCGCTCAGTTCAGTGTCATATTAGGAAAATTGTGAACTCAGGTGTGCATTGAAAAAACGAATGCGAGGCTTCACATCACTGCTCTTTCTCTTGTAATTGGAACTGCTCTGGAGTTCCCATGGCTTGGGGTTAGTTGACTTCTCAGTCTCTTGTGGTTTTGTTCCAGAATTGCGTAAAGCTGTGAAGGAGGGCCGCTTGCGTAAGAGAAGTGTGGGAACCGTGAGCATATGCATGTATGTGTTAGGGTCATGTTAGTGCATGCGTGTCTGTACACACCTTTCTTGATTTTCGAGGATTAAACTTTTAGGTTGTCTGAGAGCCGAGACTGTGTGTTTGTGTGGGAGAGAGTTGTGTTCTGGGAAAGGCCTTGAGGATCTGTGGTCTTATCTATACTGTTTTTTTACACAGAAATCTCAAGATGGCTACTTGCTAGAGATCTGTAGCATATGTTTTTATCTTTAGTATTTTAATTATGATGCCTTTACCGATATTTGTTTATTAATTTTGCATACTAAGTTTGCATAGAAGTATAGTTTGTGAACATGTGTACTACTGTTAATTAAAAACAAAGCACACACACAGACATGTTTTTCATTTATTTTAAAGACCATTAAAAGGTCATTTATCAACCGTGTTTATCGGACTTTAATTTCAAGGAGAGGTGCATGTGTGTCAGTGTATTTTTTTCGATAGTGGTGTACTTCCGTTGTGTCCGACCACATCAAACCCGGACTGCGGATGAGGAAATTACAGGAAAAAGCAAAGCATGCAAAACCTCATGATCACAGTACTGTGCTCCGCCTCCCGCCGGACAGAAAGGCTGATGCACCCAAGCTGTAATGCCGAAGGGGTAAAGACAGAAAAACAATGTAACAGCAGGCCAAGGAATATAGACACAAGATGTGTCTGGGCTAATGTCTCGCCTTCATGTCTGTCACCTTGCTTCTAGAAATATAAAACTGAAATCTTAATCACGTCTAAATAACTCTTTCAGCTGTGATGTGTGGGCTTGGCGTGTACGCAGGTCTGAATGACAGAAGCGTGTGCCTGGACTTCCACACTCTATCATTAAACTCTGAGATCTCCATCCCACAGTTCCCCTTTTCCCCCGTTGCCAGACACTTTTCACTTTACCGATCGTCGCCGTCTCGCAATCTGCTTTCCTAATCAGCATGGCCGAGCTCCTTATTTATGACCTCACACTTTGGCCGAATGCGAGGCCTATCCATCACCGTCGGCCATAGTTTCATCTCTCTCACCGTCTTGTTTTATAAAGGACTTCTCGATGTTATTTGTAGGCCGTCTTTTAATTATTCTGCCTGGGACGCGGCTCAATTAAAGTCTGGGGATTGATGAGTCCGTCTTTCTTATCGTGCTTTGCTAATAGAACAGCTGCGGACAGAAGCGGTGGAGAGACCGAGTGTTAGCCGCTAAATTACACCGCATGCAAACACGCGCTCGCCCCTCCTCTTCTTGTACTTATAGTAATTGCTTTGACCCCTACGGTTGCCCCCTTTTGAGTGTGTAGAGAGGTTTAGAGAGTGGAAATGATGCTGGGTTTGCCTGATAGCGCTTGCGCTTTTGCACTCCTTGCCACTCACTTTAATAAGAACTTTGTTTTTTGAATGCACAAGGTTCAGACTTCACACGATGACCCTTAAAAGTATTTTTACACTAAATTTACACTTACTGTACAAATGTGTGAGTGTTATTTACTTTAAAAACAGCAACTACGCAGTGTCTATATGGTATATGGGCAATTCTGGCGTTGTGGACGTGATGTAAAAAACATTGTTATCCGTAAACTGAAACCACTGTTTAATACTATACAAATCCCTTGTCGAAAGTCTTTTATCATCTGAAAATATCAGTCTGTGCACATGGTTTCTATTCAATAAAGGTAAATACACCTGCGTTATGGACATGACAAATAAAGGACACCAAAAAAAAAAAACTTCTTTGGACTTACGTGAAGTAAAATGTGCAACAAATGGCCAAGGGTTATTTTTTCATTGCACATACAATAATAACTACTTTTTTATTTTCATTTGTTTGTTTATGATAAAAAATTTTCCTTCATGAATATGATAATTCTAAAATTAGCCCTTGCTTCACTATGAGAAATCTTGCATTAAAAAAATACCAAAATGTAATACCTAAGCTATTCATTTACTGAAAACATTTGGTAAAAACTTAAAACTTTCATTGTAAGGTTATGTTTTTCATGGAATTGCCCATGTGATGTTTTTTATCTGCTCTCAATATTACTCAAATACGACACACAGCAGTCTCATAAAAGTCTATAGTGCCACTGTGTTGGCTGTATCTCTCGCTTTCCTAACGCTGTGATTTTTCCATCTCTTGTGGTAGTGTCAAGTATTAGAGGTGGCACACTCTCCTGGTTGCTGGCAAAGACAGAAAACTCCAATTTAGTTGTCTGAAGAGCGCAGGGCGCTTTGTAAATCTTGCTTGACAGGATAAGCCAGTTTCCCAATCACAGAATGCAAACACATGAACCTTTAGATATCGTATTTGTGTGTTGTGTGTTTGCAGACAGTGTGTCAGGGCCGGTTGACGTTGTCTTGTATTTTAAAGTTTTGTTGCATTTGTGATTCACGATGAGTTGCTTAAAAAAATAAGCAGTCAGGAGGTCTTAGTGTTCACTTGTGTTTTAAAATTCTTTTACTGCATGACGATGGTTATAACCCGAAGTTTAGAGATGTATATAAATTATGATTTGTATAGCCTCCGGCGAGGTCAGACGGGGGCAGAATACGAATAATAGAGTTTGAAGGATTAGGTCTAGCTGGCCTCGCACCCTCGCTGAGGTGTGTCTCTTTTAGAAGCCCGAACTATCCATCTCTCTTACTCTCATTCTGCTTAACTCAGCACTGTTTTCTAAGATGGAGTGACCAGAGATTTGCTCTAATGTGCTCTGTTTTCACCTCATGCCTTTGTAGATTGTCTGAGTTTCAGCAATAAATATTTAGATTTTATTTACTTCCATTTAAATCTGTTCTTGCTCATAGGTTTTCTAGTACAAAATCATAACATTGTATTAACTTTACATGTAAAGTTGATAATATTTTAGGTTTGAAATACTGTTACATAGGACTGTAACATTTTTTCAGTGTGTTTGGCAGTATTTTTGTGCACTAAATACTGTTGGGAATTAGAGATTGTAAAATGCATTACCTTAAGTTTTTCATTTTGATGTTTTAGAACAACATGAATCTTAAAATTATTTGTTATTTACTTTATATTATTTAGATTTTATGTAAAAAAAAAATAACATACAGCTGCCTAACAGAAAGTTTTAAAACTTATCGAAAACTTCATAAAAAGTTTTGTAAAAAGTCTCAACATTTCAATGTAAAATCTATGGATCAACAATCATTATTGCAATTACAATATCAAGATAAATAATCAATATTATTTTTTCGTCATAATCTGGAACGTCTTAGGTCTTCAATTAAAATAAGATACTGTTATGTTAAGTTGAAATGTTATGTTTGTACAGTGTTGTCTTCTGTTGATTTCTTCCCAGCACTGCTGCTTTCATAGATTTCACGCCGGATTCTTCTGTAACACAAAATACAGCTTTAGTTGAATCTTATTCTGTTGTAAAGACACATGAGCACAGCAGGCACTAAAACCAAAACTCCCGTGGTGACCTCATTCCATGCTCAAGCTCAATTTCAGACCCACATAACACATTTACTTTTTATGAATATATATATATAATGTGTCTTTATTCACTTGAGCTCCATTAAATCACTTTTTATTCCTGAGCATGAGTGTTTTGTGAAACGCCGTGCTGTCAAAACACTTCATCACTTGGTTTGCGCACGACTGAAGATGTAATATTTGTAAACTCATTGATTTTTAGGTTGTCACTGGTCAGTATTTTCGAAGGTGTCCTTCATCGTAACATGTCAGAGTTTGTGTCCTTCTGAATGTCATCATTCTTGACGTGTTTACGTCCTCAACCGTCCCATTTGTTTCCCTTGAGAAAGATAACGAGTTTTAGATGTTTTAGATGTTTTTCGAGCGGAGTGTCTGTGGTCCTGCATGGGGGTCTTAAACCTCAAACAAGCTTTTGAAGGCTAAAGGGATTAATGGTTTCAAGGGCTAATGCAAATTACTTTGGCGAAAATAAAAGAGCTTTCACAAATCACAAATTGGCCAGTTCTGGTCCTCTGCCCCAGGATGCCTGGATGAAAGTGGTCAGACCACTTGTGTGTCATAGAAGTTGAATACTTTTGCTTCCTGTTGCCTATGAAAATGAGAACTTGCTGGGGTTTTTGCAACCCACAATATGTTAGTCTTGACCTTTTGTTCTTGAAACTTTGCACAAAAAGTAATTTGTATAGTGTATCCTATACATCAATCTACATAAACACAATAATATTATGAAAAGCTTCCATAGCTCAACATGTCTCACACGTATGTGAAAACATTTGAGAAAAGCCCAGAAATAACAATACTCTGAGAAATACTTCAGACATGATAAAAATAGTCTTGTTGGCAGAAGGCGACGCTCGATCGGGACCCCAAAGCCCCCGAAAGCAACAGATTGACCCTGCTGGAGGGAACATGGCACAACACACATGAGTAGACAGAGGGTGTACTGAGATCGGACCCTTCGGGGGTAATCGACTGTAGCATCACAGATGCTTTCTGCCCATGTGCTCAGGGGTCGGGATGAGGATGGAGGGCAACAAAAATTAACCAGACGTGTCCAAAATAATATTTTCCATTTGTAGCATTGTGCTTGTGAGCTATGTAGTTTTATTCATTTTTAAAAGTTTATTTTTTAGTATTTTCCTTATGGTAGTGAATACATTTTGTGCATCTCTCTACCTTAGTTTGCTTTATATTGGTTGGTTCTATTGTTGGTTAGATTCCCATATTGTGTAAGCATGAGAACAATATTGTAAATGATCTCTTTAAGCTTGTTGTACATGAGGTTCACACAAGTAGTTGTGATTTTCGTATTGTGTTTATTTCCTCTGTCGCTATGAGCTCTCATGCTTCGACGTGATTGGCTTTGCTCTTGAAATCTCTTATCATATTTCCAGCTGGGGAATGTTTCACACGCTGCTGTCTCATTCCTGTCGGGCTGGGGCAGGTGCTGTGATTCTGGAACTCTCCGCTGTGGTGTTTTAAAAGTGGATTTGTCAGCAGTGCTGTGTCATAGAAACAACTTATTGTGTCCCTCGCCCTCCCTGTTCTTTGAATCTGTCATGTTTGTGTTTTTTCTCCTCTAGTTGCCCAAGAAGGGCTTTTGTGAAACTTCATACCCATCCAACCAGATCTCTGGTGACTTTTTACTCACACGTGTAAACGTGTCTAGACATATTTTGAAAGTAAGATAGGCTTGTATGGCTGAAAGAAGAGATCTGTAAATATTCTCCTATATACATATCCCGCTCATCGGTGTTGTATTAAGGAAGCGCTCGGCGTTCTTTACATGTCCCGTCTGTGAAAATAGATTGAGATGGGTGTAGCTCAGACTCTGGAGTCAGCGGCAGAGATTTGTGAGATACAAGTCGCTGTGACAGCCGGAGGTTGTTGTTATTCTATTCTGAGCTCTGTTAGCTTTTCTTAGACAGCTGCACTTGTTCAGACGTGCAGGTCTGACTTGCTTCTCACATTGCACATCTTTGCATCAGCATACTTGATATTTTTTCTTGGTATTTACATAATTTTTCCAAGGGCAAAAATCAGTATTCTGGAAAAGTTTGGGAGTATTTTGAGGTTGTTCTGAAGTGTCTGTTTGGACACGCGCCCTCTGGTGGTTCTTGTGTTACTATCTTGTGTGCCCCATGTGTGTCTGTTTAAAATCATCTGCCCTCGGCTCTGTTGCTTTTACAAATCTGCAGCAGGTGTCTAGAGACCCAAACTCCAGAGAGCGCTTGTAGATTTTCATCTAGAAGTAATATCACATCCCTCCAGATCGAGCCGATTGCTTTGTGGAAAAGTTCATGTCTGCAGGGCAATAACAAAGGTTAGTTAGTAGTATCAAAATGATAAAAAAAAAAACTTTTTTTAAAAGATTTGTTGAGAAAATGTGTTTTACTATTTTATAGCAACCATGTATAGAAGAGTATGGGGCTTCAAGTACTCTTTTTGCATTTTTATAATTTAAATTAAATATTTAGACATCTATATCAAATACTGTTTACTTAGTACTTAATCCATTTCTTCCAGTATTTTAGAAAATCTTTTAAAAGTCTTACAATAACATAAAACATTTTTTTCATTTCATATATTTCTCTAACAAACCAATGCAACATATTATTAAAATGATGTTAGAATCACCACAATGCATAACTTAATTTTTTCTTACATGATGTCATTTATCATTTATAATGATTGGTCTTGGTAAACAGCACTATCAAGTCTTTCCGAGTTCAGTACTGCAGATCTGCACGGGGCGTAACGCAGGATGGATGGTGCAAAAGATGAACACATTTATAACTTCATATTCTAATGAATTATTAGAGAGAGACGGCGGTCATGATCGAGAGCTTTACAGCATGCAGGAACATTTGTCTCCATGTCTTATTCATGTATACTAGCAGGCAGGCAGAAGGGAAAGTTCTTTCAGCTATCTGCGGGCTGTGTTGGTACTCTTACAGCAGAGGGTTCAGAGGTCAGTCTCTGGTGTAACACCATTACAGCATCTCCTAACCAGGCGATATGAAGCAAAGGGATTAAAGGCGATCTCCAATTTAATCCGGGTTTGTCATATTCAGGGTCAGGAGACACAGAACATGTTGTAGGATGCAAGTTTATAAGTATGAGTCTGGCATTTGTGTTTTTTGTGAAATAGTAATTTATTATTAAGTTTGTAGATCTTAAAAATACGTTTTTGAATAGTCACCCAGATTTTGCTTTCCATAAATTTGTTATTCTCAACATGTGCACACTGAAGATGAATCTCTGCTGATAAAAATGAGCGTGCCGCTCCACACCCACATTTACAAGCTTATAAACTTGTATAAACACACGTGTGTATATTTGGAATCCACAGAAGCAAATGTGTTGGTCTCCGTCCAGTCTTACTAATGATTTTTTTATTATAATATTCTCTTGATATTTCCATTGGATATTTAAGGAGAGGTTGAGAACAGAAAATAAGGATGCTTTCATAACTTAGATCGGTATTGTTAATCTTGATGTCAGGGAATATTTATTGTGGTTTAGCATTATATTTTAGCTTGGCTTGAAAGACAATTTGTCTCACCCTTTGATGTAATTGTCTGTGAAGTTTTTAATTGTTCTCTAATTTTGAGATCAATTAATTGTATTTAACATGCTCATCTTATTTATTTTTATTGTATTATAATTTTTTTTTTGGGTAACCAGCTGTAGTGACCTGATATGTGCAGGTTTGTTTGATATGACTTTGGACATATTCAGCACCCCTCCCCTTTTTAAAAATGGCCAATAGCATTTAGTTTACATCACAGTGTGGAATTTAATAAGTAGCTGCAGAGGGATGTCATCAAAATCACTTATCCTTATTGGTGGAAATGGGCAACTTTAAATATGTCTATATTTTGTAGCACACGAGTATATAAACATAACGTAGTTATTCATAATTAAAGCCAAAAACTAGAGTCTTACTTGACTGTAAAGATGAAACTGAAAGTAATGTGGTTGTATCTCCGGGTTCTGGTTCTGGATGCTGTTATTTAATGCATCTGTTCTGTGCATTATAAAGTCCACAGCAATCTAAACACCTATTTCAGTGATATCAGTTTAATATAATTTAATGACACAAACAGATCCCTGGTATTAGACATATTTACATGACATAATGGTTTTAGGTTTCCGCTGGGATGGTCATCAGATTTGATTAGACTCTATAATGATAATCTGATAATAATGACACTTTATCACTGTAATACCGCCAGCTCACAGTTTGCTCTAATTTTCCAAAACCACTCAGATGAAACAGTTCAATAATAGATTGAAATGCCAACATTTCTCTTGTGTCTTCAAATCAAGAAGAAGTAAGCAATTGAAGATGAAAGGGGAAAAGGCGCAGATAAAATGACTGTTATTAGTCTTTTTATTCGTTTGAGAGAGTTCCCTAGAGTTCAAGCAAGCGAGAGTCATATGTAAAATTATTGTTTCCTTAGCGATTAGTTCATCAGAATTTTAAGAAATCTACATTTTTCAGAAACGCTTTTAAAGGAGTGAATGAAGTTAATGCTGTGAGCTGTAAGGTGCTGTTAACCTCTTTCCCCGGCAGCGACCTCCCTCCTGAGACCGCCGGAGGAACAGAGTAATTGAAATGTGAATGAACACATTTACACATTCATTAATCTAGTGTAAACACTGAACTTACTCACGCTAAAGGAGAGAAACACAAATCTAAATCAGTCTTGAAGCCTAATATCCCTTTAGTCGACAGACGTGCTGTTTTATTTCTTTTTATGTTTCAGATAACATGCATTGGATTTGTTCCGACCATCAACATTTGATTCTTATTCTCAAGTGTCTGATCTGCTTATTTTTTTTCAACGTGTTTTATACAGACTCAATCATCATCTAAATGTCATCTGTGGGATGTTATTACTGAATGGGTCTGCAGTTTACTCTGTTATTATACTAATATATCCTCTTATAACAGCCTGAGGCTCTGAATTACACCCCAAAGCAAACACAACGCAATAGGAAACGCTTCAAGATTTTCTGCTAGTTGATGTTTATTGCAATGATGTTTCATGTTACATGTTACAATTATGGCCAAATAGATTTTATTGGTACATAAGTGATAACAGTCTTTTTAAGGGGAAAGAAAATATTATTTAGGAGATTATAAAGTGGTTTGATGAGAAGCTATTTGAGTTTCTTTCTTTGCGTGTTGTGAAGAGCTCACGCGGCATTCGGGAAGATTAGTTTAAGATGTATTTGAAGCATCTGTCTTCTCTGCAGGCTGCATGGTTTGATGGGAAATGGATGCGTGTTGAGAAAAGCATCTGGATGTAAGTGGTGAATGATCTCCAGACAAACATCACGTGATATAGGAAACACTGCTGCAAATCATCTAGAATCCTGATCAACCCTTCTGTACCACTCTTTAATCATGTCTGTTTAACTTCACATCTCGACCTTCTGTCTGTATGTCTCTTTCTGCTTGTTTGTCTATGTTCTCTGGGCCTGCTTTCTATCTTCTGTCAATCTGAACATGTTTCTTCACAAGTGAAGAGTAGTCCCATGACTCAGATGTAAGTGTCTCGCAGTAGCTGAAGTAATGTTTGTGATTTATAGTCACAGGTCCCGGAGTTCACACATGCTTTCACAGAAGATCTCTAATACATTGACTAATATGGAGGTGGATGTTGGCTCTGTTGTAGCTGCTGTGACTAACAGGTCCCACTCCACCTGTTTGGCAGAGGAAATTTAAAATAACCTTCGCAGAACAAATCCAACGTTTTCTCAACAGTTTCTTTGACCTTATACAAATGATTAAGGGTCTTCTAAATGGTGTCCAGGGTCCTTTGTTTTTCTGAAATAGAGAATAGAAATAGATAATATGTCACTCCTTAAGAAAGTGAATGTTTTGGGGAATTGCTTATTTGGGCTTGTACGTTTTTCTGGATGTATTTCTGCTTTAAGTCAAAGTCTTGCCTTTGTCTTAGACTCCTTTGGATGTTAAAAAATAAATCACAAAACGTTTCAGGGATAAATGTAGGTATTTAAACAAGAATAAGTATGCAAAACATTAAGCTTTTCTGTAACACACCATTCAATCCCATAGGTATCAGTATGTGTTACAGGACCAGATGAAAACTTGTCCGGTTGTTTTTAGCATTGGGCTTCCAATCAACTCTCTTAATTGTTGAAAGTTTGGCATCAAACATTTATCATCAGTGATGAGTGATATCAGTGTTTGTCCACCAGAGGGCGGGATGTACCTGTTCTGTCCTGACAACATATATCAGTTTTAAAACCCTTTCTGATATGAGATCCCTTTTGTCTTGAGTCACTCATCTATAACCGAGCAATGCCTATGTGCATGTGTGAGTCAGCACAAAGGTTCTAAGATTGATCCCTGTAAAAAAACATCTGGTTTACCTGGAAAGAACTTTACGTCACTTTAACAAATTCTAAAAGATAATATGCGAAGGTAAGCATAAAATAATTTGATAAGTGCTTAGCATCCTTATACCGCTCCCCTGTCAACCTCTCAGAGTTCTCAAGCTAAAAGAGCAATCACACAGACAGATGCACCTGCATGTGTAGTGTCTGTCAGTGGTCAGATGTGGGCAGGATTGAGCTGAATCTGCCGCTGAATATGATGTTAAATTATATCTTACCTTCATCTCATGCAATACACTAAGCTCACACAATCTCTCTCTCTGTTTCTTTTCCATGTGCATTGTGATCTTCCTTTCATCCGAGCAGGTAAGACTCACACTTTCTTGTTTATTTCTATTTAAATACATTTGGTGTAAAGATATATTATTGTACTATAGTGTGTGTGTGTGTGTGTGTGTGTGTGTGTGTGTGTGTGTGTGTGTGTGTGTGTGTGTGTGTGTGTGTGTGTGTGTGTGTGTGTGTGTGTGTGTGTGTGTTCTTTAAAAAAGGAGGTTTAGTGCATTAAGAGCACATGTGGATGTTGTTGTTGTAAGCTTGTGTTTGGTAACATAACACACTTTGTTATGAACTTCGACTGTTTATTTCAGTCTGACTCATAATATAACTACTGTGGGATTTGTATTGTGTGCTTCACATGTCTTTCATAGTAAAAGTGTTTGCTTTTTTGTTTTGTAAGCAAGGCTAAATTAAATAAGATTTAAAATGTTAAAAATGTTTTAAATGATGATTTAGTTTAGGTCATTCTAGTGGCATGTATTTCTGTATTTCCTTTATTTTATTTTTTAAACTGCATGTTAGACTGAATTGAAACAGTTGATTTAATTACGTTAAGCGCTATAGAAATGTTCACTTAGTTGACTAAAGATTTAAACTGCACAAAATGTTTCATATAGTAAAATATCCCAAAATAAACAGTAATATTAATTTAACATTCTTTTAAAAGAATTAAACGGATTAAGTGGAAAACATGAAAATAATTGTCTTAATGTAAAAATAATTTTCAAATATTTTCTACATTTCTGTTATGTAAAATAATTGTTTTTTCTTTACAAATACCGGCATTATTTATATAAATATATGCTTGTAATATACACCAACATTTTTGGTGAATTCAAATAGTAATATTTGTGTCACAATGTTGTTAATAGCTCTTAAATGTTGTACATTTTAGAGTAAATAGTTTTTGGTAAAACAGAGTAAATAGTTTTGAGTGTAGGCTGATTTGATACTGTATCTTTAAGACGTCTGTATGTAAATGACCTGTAGTTTTATCAGCTAACCTCCGTGTCATGCTACTGTAAACAAACACAGGTGTTCTGACGTTCATTTGAATGTTTTTGCTGTTAAGTTTCAAATCCATTACAACAGAATAACATGAGCGTTGGCATCATGAGACCAAGGTGTACCGGTCGGTTGCCATGGTGCTCTCGCACGGGTTTTGAGCGGGTTGCTATGCGATTCTGTGTTCAGGCAGGTTCTTCTGACGCCCCTCGTGAGTTCAGAGGTGGGCGTGTGTGTGGGTTTGCTACAGGGATGTAAAATGCCCTCGCTTGCGGGATGTGGGTTATGTAATCTCGTCTGAAGGGTGTTTTTGATAGACCAGGATGTCTCTTAGCGAGACTGTTGTGTCTCTGGCTGGGATGTGTGACCCTGATCCTCTGAATGTCACACGATGGTTAACAGCATGTTTATGAGTAAGAACTCTGTCTAATATTTATCATGTGTTTTTCATATCAAGGTTAGTTTAAGGTGTATGTTTTGGAACATCTCGCGTCTCTCTTGTGATTTCCCATCACACCACCACATGAACAGAGTAAACAATGATGCCAAAAACCAAACAACATTTCCCAACAATCGTTTCATCACTATCACACAGATCGTTGGATTACGTTACAAGGATCGGAGGGTTGCCGGGCAAGCGTATATCACGGCTCTCGGTTGCTGTCACATGGGCCATTGGCAGATGGGGGCTTTCTATCCTCCTTTTGTAGTTCAGGGTTATGTTTATGTGTTTGTAACCAGACAATAAGTTTGAATCGCGAAGTGTTTCTGTATGGAGATTTCCTCTGTCTCTCTGTCTTTCCTCTTGATCAGTCCTGTGCTACATCGATGTGTCATCAATGTATGACCTAGTTTTTAGAGAGGTCAGCTTTAGCTTGAAGGCTTCATACTGAGTCCAGGGCCTGAGCCGCAGGACGGGAGGAACTAGAGCAGGGCAAGTCGCACCCCTGAGCTCCTCGCTCACATGCAAATGCACACATTTAAATAACAAGGATTTTCCAAAAGCTGAACTTGAGTACATGCGAGCAGGATACACTCTGTGGATTAAAAATAAGATACAAGTAAATAAAAAACTAATAATAAATATTATACTTCTACTAATAATCCTTTTTTTTGTTATTAAATGCAGTGTTGAATTTATTTTTTAAGATATTTGTTTTATAGATTCTGTTGTTTTGAATGTCAGCTGATTAATCGTTTTAAATAATTATTACTTAAGTATATATTATTTCTGTCATAATTGAGAAGCCCTTGAATCTCCCTTTTTAAATTCATTTTATGTACATATTAATATTTCTCATATTAATTTTAAACAGAAAAAAATATCAGCAGATACCGTGTTAAGAAGCAACAGAATATAAAAATGACGTTTTGATATTTTTTATGGTATGGATGAAATCATGTCCTGAGTTCCGAGCATGCTCAGTAAGAACCCAGCGGTACCGAGCGAGAGACATCAGCTGCTACTGCAGCTGGATAAAACAACTCTCTCTCCCTCTTGCTCTCTCTCTCTCTCTCTCTCTCTCGCTCGCTCAGTCATTTCTCGTGGAGGGGACGTCAGAGAACAGAAGTATTGGCGGTTTGTCATGGATGAGAGCCAGTGAAGGCAGTTTAGACTCACTCTCGTACACACACGCACATACACGCACATACAGTAGCTGTGGATCTCAGCTGGATATATCATGGAGCTGTTCCTTGGGGTAAGAGAGTGTGTCTTAAAATTGTGTTGATGATCAGATATTAACACTTAGGTGCTTTTCATTTGATTTGCTTCTGTTTGTGGTCGTTTACATCTTGTTTCTCATTCTGTCTTTGGACACGAGTATGGAAAAGCTCTTCGGTTTTGTGCACAGCAGGGTGTTTGCACAGAGGATGAAGATTTTCATCATTATAAATGTAAAATGTAAGAGTGTGTTTATGTTTTGGATGTAGGTTTAAAGGGCAACTCGAATAGGATGTATCGATGTATTTTAGGGACAGACCCAGAACAGACTGACTCGAGTAAGTTCATATTTAGAAGTTGTTTTGCCTTTTGTTTAAGGGGTGCTCATGAGATGTCAGTCCCAGCATGCCAGCATCCAAGAAATTACCAAAATAGAGAGATTCAGGTTGTTCAGCATAGCGATCGTGGTGTATGAAATGATTCTGTTTGCATAAATAATAATGTATGTCTGAGCATACAGAAATAAGGCACACTGTTTCATTAATGTGTTCCATAATGCAATGCTCTCAACTTAATGACATTGTTTGACTTATTTCCATTTTATTGAAATATACACAATGCATATTGTAGTGCACCATTGTTTGTCATTTTTATCGATGCATGTATGCTTCATTCGTTTGTTTTGTTCTCCAGTATGCTAGAGTATTACCTTCTAAGCTTACATCCCGCCGGTTTAAAAGCATTTCCCAGCATGCATCAGCCTACAGTGGATTGTGTAAAGCCCTTCAGGGTCCTTGAATCTTGACAGTATATAGACACGTTCTGCACGCTACCTACTGTTTCTTCCCTCACCAGTGACTCATGTTATGACTTCAAGCAAAAGTGCTTATAAATGAAATCAGACAAATGCTCAGGCACAAGCGAAAGAACTTATTAAAGTGATAACATGTGTAATTTCACACTCATACATGCATGTGAATACATCAAAAGTCATGGCGAGGTTTGTAGTTATGTAACATCTGTGAGCAGCTATCAGAAGCCCTTTCGTTCTCTCCTGAGGATATCCTACAGATCCCATCCTCATTGCCTCCAGAAGATGCTGGAGTTATATATATTCAGCTCATATACGGCCAGTGGGACGTATTAATGTTCATGTTACGTATCTTCAGCTTCCTCAAATCTGGCTAATTATAACATCCATCAGCCAAGCGCGTGCTGGAAAATGTTTCCCATTGAGAGGGAAATAACAAACCCTGTGCTAGTCAGCAGTAGTCATCTTGTTCGGCCCACTCTTTTGTAAAGTGATTTAGGCGCGCCGCCGTCCGTCTCTCGCAGAAGCGCCTAATGAGACACACTGTCAGATAGACGCAGGTGTGAAGACGGCTAGCTCATTCCACATCTCTGGAGGTTTGCGCTAAAATGCTGTTTGCTCTGTTAGTTAGAAAAGTTAGATGGCTGAAAATAGCAGCGGATGGTTTTCTTTGAGCTGAGGAAGGGGATATATACATGCATGCCCTAAATGAGGGGAAACCTGGCGGAATGAATAATAATAATAAAAAATAATAATAATGCGTTTATTTGTGGCACTCTTCAAGCCAACCAAGGTGACCGTACAAAACAGCAATAAATATAAAAGGAAGAATACAATAAAACAATAAAAAATATAGAATATAGAAAATTAAGATTTTCATTCAGTATTTTGATGTAAGTGGGTCTTAGACAAAGCTGTGGGCATAAATGAAGTTACACCAAAAAACCCACTGATTTTCTGTTTCGTCCAAGGTTTGATTTCAGTTTTTTTTCACAAGTTGGTGTTATTATGTTGTTTGCTGTAAATCCTAGGGCTGTAGACAAAATATTGGATAAGGTTTTATCTTTATTTTTATTAAAATAATGTGCTCAGCTGGGTGTCATCGTCCTAATAAAAATATTGGAATGTAACATTTATATTAATCATTATACTATTATAACATTACTTTTATAATTTTACTTGAATAATATATTATATTATAAATTATATTTATAGTTATTACATGCATGTAAAACTTATTTTCGGCTTATATTTTGGTTTTCTGTCATTATATAGTCTTCCCAAAGTGATTTTGAATATTAATATTTTATGTTCCAATTGTGGGTTAAATACACGTCATTGAGTATAGCTCTTAATTTTATTACCCCAGCCCCCTAAATACTCAAAAAGCCCCTTTTCACCCTTTGGATTTAAGGGTCTGCTGTTGTTTTAGAGAGACGATAATGCCCTGTGCTAAATTTAAGTGCTATGGAAAATATGTCATCGATACATATGGTTACACCCTAAAAACCACATCAGAATTCTCTCTCCACCATCAGGCAGGATTTGTCCAAACTTTAGCAATTGGACATCGCTCTGTTCAATCTTGCGAAAACTGTAAAGTGTTCGCTATCTGTCATGTCGTGCGGGAAGCGATGTGTTCACAGCATTTCTGTCATCTAAAGATTTCATCAGACGCCCCAAGATTATATTTACAGACTGTCCGTTCCTGAAGCACTAACTTTAATAATCATTTAAAACTCAACAAAGACTAGATAACTACTCTATCATGCAAATGAGGACAAGATTTTATTGAATCTCAGATCCCAAGACTTTAGCTTCTTAAGTATGCATATCTTTAAATATCTTAAAACATTCAGCTGCCTTTCTGCTGATCCACCGGGACATCACACCGTGGGCATCTCATTCCTGTTTTATTCCTCAGCTTTGTTCTTTCTTATTCATCGCTCCGACAGATGATTTAAGTGCAATGATTGTGTGCCGTGTAGCCATTCGCACCTCTGTCAGATTGTCTAAGGGTCTCTGTGGGACGTTGAGAAAGGGACTAGAGGTCGACCGGGGTCGACAGGCGGGCAAGGTGAACACGAGCGTGTGCCGTGGCCGTATAATACGAGCGATCTTGACGCAGGTCCCTTCTGAATGGTTTCAGGTGAGGGTGCTTTGTTTTGTGCTGCTATATGTGATAAACGTTAAAGGATGGAACTCGCACAGGATTCAGATATTTTTTCCCAGAGCCTGAGGGAGAACAGCTTTACCTCCATTACAACAAGAGCATTCAACAGTAGAGTCCTTACACACAATATTATGATTGTTATAAATTTGTCGATTGAGACGTGTCACATCTAGCTGGTTTTAAATGCGTGTTAGGAAATGCATATTTTTAGTTTCCTCTGTAATATTCCTTCTTTTGGCACGTGGGGTCTTTAATGTCAGTTTTGGAGGCACATTGGGGTCCACAGATGCTTCCTGCAATAACACAGTCATCCATCAGAAGTTAATTGCTAATATTGGCAGACCATGTTATTAATATTGTGGTGCTGTGGATATTTTTTCCCAGCAGTGAGCTTTGAGGATATTACAGTGCCAAGCCTCATAAAATTCACACTGATACAAATCGAGATGGCCTTTTAAATAATCACTTATTACACAACCAGATTTTATTGCTTGCCGGACTTGTTTTCCATATGAACATCATGTTGAGTGATACATAGGTGATGGTTTCTCTTTATCATTAAGGTCACATCAACAGAGGCAACTCAACATTTGCCTTTAAGCTGTTAACGCGTCCCTTTGATTTGACATTTTGTTATTATTGCTTTTAGATATCTGTTTTATGTATCACATGTGGTGGAATATGTTGTTGAGATCAGTTTGGTCTTTACAAGACTCGATGCCATGTGATATATCTGTCACCAATCTGTCTCTTAATTTCTCCAGCTTTAGTCATGTCAGATTAGTCCCCTGAAAAACCCTGAGGATTTTCCGGCACTTGTTTTTCTAATTGGCAAGACGTGAATAATAAAGTCTGTTGATTTCCAAGTTTTTATTACTATAAAACCTTTAAAATTAGATGCTTTAATCCTGATGGTAAATTTGACCATGAGCTCTGTCACTTTTTCAGCCTTGATTATGCACACTTGATATCGGATTCTGTCATTATCTGTTCTTTAATAACAATATTTTGTCTGCCGCTCATGTTTGTAGATGGATAGCCATCTGGATTGGTCTCAGAGGTAGAATTTTACACGAGCATTGCATAAATTGCCCATAAAACATCTTCATAGTGCCATCGCATGAAGCAGTGCAGCGTTGTAGTGAATGAATGTTATATAAATGTATGTGTGGTTTGATTGATAGTTGGAGTGTAGAAGAAGTAAACCTGGATTCTGATTTTGGGAGTTGATTTAGACTAAGCAATTGGAAAACTTTGCAACAATTCAATCTTGGTGTAAAATAAGTTCACTGAGAAAATGTGGTTGTTGGTACTAAAAGTTGTGCAATGTCAGAATTTAGGAAAAATGTCATTTTAAAGTTTATGGTGTTTGTCTGCATTGAGCTAAAGATATAGCTTTCAAAATATACCAACATTGAACATTACATGTATATTCATCTATTCCCATGAGCATTATTTTCCCATCCAGAATATCCACGACCGGACCTGGCTGAACTGTGGCCAATCAGCTTACATTAACCCACTTCAGGCCCTCGAGCAAGAGAACCATCTCCTTACCGGAGAGATGTGCCTTTACCAGACAGATGGATGGCATATAGAGGCTTGCTTTAGGGTTTCTGTTAATGGACATGTTTATAACCCTGATGACATGAAGTGAATGACTTGCGTAAGAGCGGTGGCAGCTCGTGACAGGCCGACTGCTTCTGTGCGACAGAATTGTGTGGCATCGCACAATAGGCTGATTTTTGCAATGTGTAGCACAATGTCACACACAGAGCACAACGCATGGTAGTCAGCACACAATTATGAGCTCTCTCTATCTCGCTCGGTCTCTCACTGCCCTCATTCTTTCACTAACCCTTCTGCCATGGCTGCGAGTCAGTGGAGTTATTGGTTGGCTAATAGAGACGGACCCGTCGATATATAACGTTGCGTATATGATGTCACTCCTGTAGATAGACCATGTCCTCAATTTCTCCATGTGGCTCTTGTGTGAGATACAGACCCAGGTCACAACATCAAATGAAAAAAGGTTTTGAGATGATATTTTTTTGTGTGCCTGTTATTTTTTTCTAAAGTTTCAGTCTAAACTTTACATGATTTGAAACAATGGCCAAAAAATCAATAACTCTATTAGTTGGGATTGTTTTTTGACTGTAACTTGTTAACTATATATTGATCCGGTGTATTTGATTGAGATTTTATTTTAGGATTTTGTGGCATTGTTTGAAATCTAGAGGATGTAGTAATATATTGATCTATTAAAATACAAAAAATGGGGATTGATGGGGTTATTGTTTTACATTGACGTTCAGCAGTCCTCTCTGTTGAGCCTCCAACATATGATATAATGTTTTATGATTAATTTTGTCCTTTTACTTTTTTTTAAATATTAGGGATTTCGATTTCTTATTTCCTTTCTGAATTGCATTATTTTTCATAGATGCATTGTTTTTATTTACTTATAGAATGTTTAATGAAACACTTCCCAATTTTGACAAATCATAATTAGGATTATTTTAATATAGAGATTAAGTTTATTCAATATTATTACTCACTAACATTGGACAAAACATAAATATAACAGAAAACTGAAAGACAAACGAACGAATAAACAAAAAAGCTGCCATAGATCCTAGAGAAATGGCATAATGCAACATACTTATTTCTACGAAACCCAAATTGACGATTGCGATGGCTTGCTCATCACCATGGTCACATGGAATCTGCGCCCGTGGAAAACTGCGGATTTCAGTGGAATAGATTTTTGCTTGGGTGAAGTGAATTTCACTTTATGTGGCACAATGCAAATCGATGACAACATGTCAAAGTATCACAAGAGTGTTTTATGATGTGTTGTGTTATGATGGCACATGCGACTGGTCTGCACTGCACACAGGCGGGCGCATCCCCTTGTGACTTAAGGTATTGATTGTGCAAGCAGTCTATCGTACTTTTAGATGAGTGAAATAACATTTTAAATATATTTAGCACATTTTTTTTAATTCTGTGTGGAATTAACAAAAAAAGGACCGGTTCTGTCTGGCCCTGCTCATTACTTTAGCATAACCAAAACTTCTACATATAACATCTTTAAAATGCATTTAAAGAAAAGTTTTTTATTTCCGTTTCTTTTATTATATTTTATTAAATACTCATTAAACAATCATTTTGAAATCGAGCTTTGTATCAAAGTTAAATCTGTAATTTAACTTGGTTTTATCACTAGTTTATACTCAACTATGAAATAGTGATAGTTTAATAAATATTGTGTTTCTTTTTTCTATAAATGCAATTTAAAAACATTTGCGATACTAATCCAAGTTTTTGAATGCCATCCTTTCATATGTTTTCTTGTCCTTAAACTTATGTTTTGCACTTTTTACTATGCACTTTTGAATGTTTGTGTTGGATAATGGGTAATATCTTAATAGTAGTTTGTCGAAGTCCCGAGTTATGTCTGTCAGGAACCAAGACAGCATGCTGAATAAGCTGTGCGTGGTTTTTTGTTTCAGACTATGTGAGACTACTGCCTTACACAATGTTATTGTAATTTTGTGCACACTGTAATGGATGTGTCTCAAACCAGAGGGACCTTTTGTACTTGCACACAGAAACACTTTTTGTACGCCTGTGAGAAAGTGACATATTTGGACGGCGCAAAATATTCGTCCTCTCACGACATGCAAATGAAGTGCATTAGTGAGCAATGAAACGGGCTGTGATTGACACGCCAATCTTGATGAAACATCGGTGGATGTTCATTATAATGGCTGAATGCGGTCTGATGACAAAGCGTAATGATAGTTATATTACATTTCCCTCCCTGACTGATCATTAGTTTGTTCTGGGAGCGATTGTGAATTCGGTGAGGCATTGACTTGTGTTCTGTATGCGGGTCTTTCTGTGTCGGTCTCCGTGGATGTCTGCATTCGAGCCAGACAAAATGTGCAATAACATTTTGGCCCTGTCTATTATAGATTTGTTCATCTGGTGTGTCTGTCTGCATGTTTCATTAAAGTAAAAAAAAATAAGAACTGAATCCTGCATTGTACTGAAGTCAAAACAAAGATTTTAAGTCTCCAAGCATCACACAGTCGATTTAAAACTGCAGTGTGAGCCCAAGGATTGAGTTTGTCATCTGTGGATTAAGCCCAGACTGGAAATCTCAGGAAGAAATTCCACATGTTGAATGCCAGACTAATACGTGATGCTGGCGTACACGTTTGTGATTAAGTCACAGGGATGCCGTAGCCGACCATGTCTTTTGAAGTCATGAATGATTGAGCGGACAGAGAGATGCCAGGTTTTATTCTTATGAGATTATTCACCTCATGTAATCTCAAAATCTGCTCTTTCTCCAGCGATCACCACAGGCACGCTCTGTGTTGCGGGGATGTCGTGTTGAATCATACATTACACGGAGATGTGCATGCAATCGGACACACAAACCAAGGCATGGGTCATAAATGAAGTGTTAGATTCTTGTGGTCCCGGAACATTGAAATGCTCAGCGTGGGTGCGGAGGTTAAGGAGACGCCTCTCCGAGTGTGGCATCCTCCCACAGACAGATCTGCAGCTCAGCATGGCGGTGAGGCTGGGCTGGATGCCATCTCCGCATTGGAAAATCTGCCAATGTATTTAATAGGAAGAGC
>CM065659.1:5974402-6015073 GCA_033220385.1 Triplophysa yarkandensis
TTTCTTTTTTTTTCAGTAACTTGCAGTTTTGGATGCCCCATTTGGCTGTGAAAGTTTAATATTTAGAGAATGTGCTGTCAATATAGCAGAAATTAGCAAACACTGCTGTTTATCACTCTACCTTTGTTTATCATGACTGTTTGGACCCAGATATAAAACAGTCCCTGAACCCAGTCCAGAATTACTTTAAGAGAAGCTGCCAATTTGGAAAGCTGCATTCTGTATTTAGTTCCCGATCTGCAAAATTTTAATGTGACGTTACGTACAGTTGTGGTTTGAATCCCAAAAACCTCGGATCAACCAGTGGTTTATACGTCTGGTTCAAATCGTTCAACAGTGTATAAATCACTTTTCCAGCAAAACTGGGACTTGAATGTTATGGATTTGTTCAGAGTTAGTTTTTGTGATGAATAGTTGGACTTCAAAGAGATGTGCAGTGATGTCCATCAGCCCTTTGGTCTTAACTCTGCACTCTTTTCTGTGGATGCCACATGTTCACCTCCATCCGAGTCCTGCAATTATAACTGGATCAAGTCTTCAAACCTTTGGAAAAATATTGTTAGTCATTGATTTTGTTAAATGTATTCATGCGATGTTACTTTCCTGAGCCCACAGGCCCTAAACTTTTCATCAAAATTCTGTCACGATAGACTTTTACCTTCTTCTGTACGGACAAATGGGTTTGAGTGTTAGCCGGAAGCGTAAAAATGATCTGTGCCCCCCCCACCCAGAGTTGATATGAATATGTGTTTTGATGGGAAACAGATGGTGTGCTGAGTGGGGAAGATGGATTGAGACATCATTACCGGTCTATTGCAATCGGCCCGGCCTCCTGCCGTCTTTTGCCCAGTCATAGAAGCTCAAGAGCGAGTGAAAGGCCTCTTCAGATTTATTTCGTTTTCATAGACGGCAACTGTGGATGCAGTTTGACACCAGAGGAGCTCATTAGATGGTCTTGATATCGTTTTTTTTGTTTAATGCATGGGTTCTGTATGAAATCTACCATGGGTTGGACAAACAGAAAGTAATATAACAAACAAAACAAAGGGAAACTTTAAGAAAAGTAATCTAACAATTTCTTTCCTTTAGAAGATGTATTTTTCTATTTGTTTTCACTCTATTTATGGTAAATTGTAGTAATCATTGTAATTTTGCGTACGGATGGTGTGGTGACTTCTATCAGCTTTGTTTACTTCTAGCGATCACAAATCCATCCCAGATAAACAGCATAATTTCTGTAAGTGTGAACCCGATTGAATTTGAGTGAAGGATGGTGTATTTTTGCTCAGTTATTGTCTAGCGCCGTAACTCAGGATTTCATTATCCAGCCAGATGGCATCTGTTGTCATGGCTCAGAATTCATGCAGTCGACTCATTCGATGCGGCATTAATGACTTTTCGCTTTATTGATGTGGTGAGACGCAGATCCTGGCACTCGTAACAGACAGTCTGAAATGTTGTTTTTCTTTTCATGCAGAGATAAAACAATTTTCCTCTGTGCACGTCCGCGTGCCCTCCCGCCGTCCCGCAGACACCTTCTGTTCCCACTCACGATGAAAACATATGAGCAATACCGAGCAAGGCTTGTATCAGAGTAGTTAAACCACTTTTAAACAAGCGAGGAATCAAGTTTATCATCTGAGATAAAGTTCATTCTGCTGTGAAAATCTTTTGTGCTTTTAATTCTTCAACTTGCTTTAAGTGAAATACAGTTGAGCGTGCTCATGTGACTGCTTGCTTTTTAAGCCAGGCGTCTATCTCAATGTTGGATGTGTTTACTTATAAGAGACTTTTGGATGAGTCTGACGCCTCCTTTGTGGATGATGCATCATTAGCAACAGTGGCCTATAGAAACTAGAATGTCTTCTGTCGCCATGACGATGCATCCTCAAGCATCTTGGCAGGAGCTGCTCATTCTGTCTGGCTCCAACCTGGTGCTTATGTTTTAAGAAGTTCCTTCTTCATGCTTTTAAGTAAAGATGGAAAACATCAGGCTTGCAGCCGGAGCGAATACATCAGCAGCGGTTACCATTAGCAACACCAATGCTAGGGCAGCTTTTGCCAGACATGAGCAAATATGTGTGGTTTTTTTAAACTCGGGGGAAGAAGTTGTTGACACTTGAATGCAAGCTGGTATCTCAGTGGTGATGATGTAATTCGATTGCAGGACCAGGTGCAAGAGAGATATTATTGCTTAAATTATATTGCACCATTCTCATATATGTAGATTTTAAATGTTTTGCTAAAAATAGTTGCTTCGTAAACTGTTGCCACAGTGTTACTTCATCCCAGCCTTAAAGTACAGTCTTTTTATTTTTAAAGAAAACTATATAAGCTGCTTCTTTTAAACATGTGTTTTCTCTAAGGCTTTTTCGATGTAAATGCCACCAATGTTATTCACTCGAGGTCATTCCTCCTAGACTTGAAATTAAGATTTTATCATCGGTTTGACATTTACAAAAGGATTTTCAAACAGAGAAGTATTAAAAACATGTTACATTGTACATCCAGACTGTAGTGTGGAATATTTTATTCGTTATTGAGTAATTCGCTAATGATGTGTTGGGCTTCAGATAAGATTTAGTCTTTCAACGTGTCATTTACCATTAGGGTGGGCGCAGTCCAAAAAAAGCATATGACAATCCTCAAAAACAAACAATTCCAATCCACGATCTGAATCGCAGTCAGTGTCTGTACATGTGCACCAATAATGTGATTGTTATTAATCAGAGAAAGGATATATTCGCAGTAACATGACCTAAGACATGACATAAAAACACATCTATGCTCCTGTTACACAAAAGTTTTATTAGTTTGATTGTTTGTTATTCGGAGATGTGAAGAAACAGATAGAAAACTCTGCAACATTACGGTTCACATTACAGCATTCTTCACAGTTTAAAGCTATAAGCCGCTCTTTATTTGTGTCACCTTCTATTGTTTCCCAATTTATCAATTGTTAATAATTTGTGTAATATAATTAATTTCTTTTTATAAAAAACAAAATTTCTACAAAAATCACAAATTTATAAAAATTTTCTTTTTCGCTCATTTCTTTCACCTTGATAAAACTTATATCTGTCTCTCTCACCTGTCTCTGGGGTCTCAGTACCTGGCATTTAGCACTTTTAAATAAAGTCCTGTCCCTACCTACAGCTAAAGATTCGGCTTTCCATGAGGGGATATGGCTCCTCTGGTTCACTATAAAGAATCGGGTCTTAGAGCCGGCTGATTTGAGATCGGCACATCACAACGTGAGATGCAGATGATTGAGGTAGTACAGACCTGAGAGCAGCGCTGTCGACATGTTCTTTTGTCGTTTCCTGACGTTTCAACTACTGTGCGAATTGTCTGACTACACAAAGCCAAAGATCAGCACAGTCATAATGCAGAAAATCATTAAGCTGTTACACTTTACACTGTGCTTCAGACCTCGCAGTGAGAGTTTTTAAAACCAGCCCATGGTTCTGTGCAGCACTGAATGATGTTGAACACACGTATTGTGTAGACGACAAGATCACGATTCTGAGGCTGATCGCCTACCCCTTAATTTAACATTTATGATTCATCTATTCTGAACCGGATCATTAAGTTAAAGATTGGCGGTAACGGCAATATGAAACTAATCGTTCGATGGATGTTAAGTATACGTCTGAAAAGTTTTGAGATTTGCAGTCTGATTCTAGTCAACTAATTTGGTTTTAAGATTTTGATGCTGTTAAACTTTTTTGTTATTTGTTCAGACCATATTTAGATCAGAGCCAGGGATAGAGAACTGAAAAGGGTGACATAAGGCCATAAGGGAGGGCCACAGAGATCTTGTCTGAAGGGCACAGGCCTTGTCGATTTCCCACTGAGCCTGAATGTTCATGAAGCCCTACAACATTGTTTATTTATTTTTAAAAGAACATTTTAAGACAATGTAAAGTCTAAATTTAGCCAAGGGGTCATGTTGAATATCGTCATCCTGTGTTCTTCTGAGACTGTATAAATATTTAATGGATATAAAAGCTGAATGTCCAACTATTGTGCTTTCATCATCTAAATAGATGTTTTATCAAAAATATTAACTCAAATAAATTACCAGTGGGTAATTCAGTGGGTAGGTGAGCACATTGTATTGTGGGATAGTGTTTAGCATGTTCTGCAAACTATTTTGCAAAGTCTGTTACTTTTAGAATGATGTTCACTTCATGTTGTCTAGCTCTTTTTGGTTTGCTCTCTCTCACATTCAGTTGGTTCTTGTTCTTGACAAATAGTGTTTACAACCAATTAGTGTGATTTGTAATCTGTTTGTTTGTCATCAATGTGCAGGACTAGAGAAAACACTTGTTGGTTTTATTGCCAATGCTCTTATTGCTTCAGTACAAAAATCATTACTTGATTTCTCTCTACAACTCGGGATGTGACCATTTTCATTTACAACATATGAACATTTTTTTTACATGTTTTTCAACTGAACTTGTTTTTAACACCTTATGACTTATGATTTTGTTCAAAACTCTCATCTTTCTGAGAAAGGTTTCTTTCATGAGCACATTGTTAGATGAATGATCTCAAGCACTTGTGATTTTCTGAAATGTTCTGCTTATTCCCGCAGGCTTTCAGAATGACACAGCTGAAAATATTCTAGAAACTCCATTTCCCACGTTCTCAATCACTAATATGAATAATCTGTACTCCATTTAGTCATTTAAGGCTGATTTCATGCAAAAGCAAACAAGCTCCTGCTGATCTGCATTCACTTAGTAACATGAATGAGAAAAGAAGAGAGGTTTGTGAATTTTGACAGATATAATGTTTTTGAGCATCTTGGAAAGATTCGTCCACAGCTGAACGCTGGTTCTGCGGCACACCTGCTGTCCCCGCAGGCCTAGCAGAGGTACAGAGCAGACGTGTACTGCTGATGTGATGGAAGCATGTGAAGTGTGATTTTCTTGCTCAAGCGCACCTCTGACTGACAAAGAGGGAGAGGGAGAGAGACAGGGAGAGGGAGAGAGAGGGGAGAAGGAGAGAGAGGGAAGAGGGAGAGAGATGGGAGAAGGAGAGAGAGGGAAGAGGGAGAGAGACATGGAGAGGGAGAGAGATGGGAGAAGGAGAGAGAGGGAAGAGGGAGAGAGACATGGAGAGGGAGAGAGATGGGAGAAGGAGAGAGAGGGAAGAGGGAGAGAGACATGGAGAGGGAGAGAGATGGGAGAAGGAGAGAGAGGGAAGAGGGAGAGAGATGGGAGAAGGAGAGAGAGGGAAGAGGGAGAGAGACATGGAGAGGGAGAGAGACATGGAGAGGGAGAGAGACAGGGAGAGGGAGAGAGAGGGGAGAAGGAGAGAGAGGGAAGAGGGAGAGAGACTGGGAGAGGGAGAGAGAGGGGAGAAGGAGAGAGAGGCAAGAGGGAAAGAGACCGGGAGAGAGAGAGAGACCGGAAGAGGGAGAGAGAGGGGACAAGGAGAGAGAGGCAAGAGGGAAAGAGACCGGGAGAGAGAGAGAGACCGGGAGAGGGAGAGAGACCGGGAGAGGGAGAGAGACAGGGAGAGGGAGAGAGAGGGGAGAGGGAGAGAGACAGGGAGAGAGAGGGGAGAAGGAGAGAGACTGGGAGAGGTAGAGAGACTGGGAGAGGGAGAGAGACTGAGAGAGGGAGAGAGACTGGGAGAGGGAGAGAGAGTGGGAGAGGGAGAGGGAGAGGGAGAGAGCGGGGAGAGGGAGAGAGAGTGGGAGAGGGAGAGGGAGAGGGAGAGAGCGGGGAGAGGGAGAGAGAGGGGAGAGGGAGAGAGACAGGGAGAGAGACTGGGAGAGAGAGTGGGAGAGGGAGAGAGAGGGAAGAGGGAGAGAGAGGGGAGAGGGAGAGAGACAGGGAGAGAGACAGGGAGAGAGACAGGGAGAGAGAGTGGGAGAGGGAGAGATCGGGGAGAGGGAGAGAGAGGGGAGAGGGAGAGAGACAGGGAGAGAGACAGGGAGAGAGACTGGGAGAGAGACTGGGAGAGGGAGAGGGAGAGGGAGAGGGAGAGAGACAGGGAGAGAGCGGGGAGAGGGAGAGGGAGAGAGAGGGGAGAGGGAGAGAGACAGGGAGAGAGACTGGGAGAGGGAGAGAGAGTGGGAGAGGGAGAGAGAGGGAAGAGGGAGAGAGACTGGGAGAGGGAGAGAGACTGGGAGAGGGAGAGAGACAGGGGGAGAGAGAGGGGAGTGGGAGAGAGACTGGGAGAGAGACTGGGAGAGGGAGAGACTGGGAGAGGGAGAGACTGGGAGAGGGAGAGAGACTGGGAGAGGGAGAGAGACTGGGAGAGGGAGAGAGACTGGTAGAGGGAGAGAGACTGGGAGACTGGGAGAGGGAGAGAGTGGGAGAGGGAGAGAGACTGGGAGAGGGAGAGAGACTGGGAGAGGGAGAGAGAGACTTGGAGAGGGAGAGAGACTGGGAGAGGGAGAGAGACTGGGAGAGGGAGAGACTGGGAGACTGGGAGAGGGAGAGAGACTGGGAGAGGGAGAGAGACTGGGAGAGGGAGAGAGAGACTGGGAGAGGGAGAGAGAGACTGGGAGAGGGAGAGAGACTGGGAGAGGGAGAGAGAGACTTGGAGAGGGAGAGAGAGACTTGGAGAGGGAGAGAGAGACTTGGAGAGGGAGAGAGACTGGGAGAGGGAGAGACTGGGAGACTGGGAGAGAGAGAGGGAGAGGGAGAGAGACTGGGAGAGGGAGAGAGACTGGGAGAGGGAGAGAGAGACTTGGAGAGGGAGAGAGACTGGGAGAGGGAGAGAGACTGGGAGAGGGAGAGAGACTGGTAGAGGGAGAGAGACTGGTAGAGGGAGAGAGACTGGTAGAGGGAGAGAGACTTGGAGAGGGAGAGAGACAGGGAGAGGGAGAGAGACAGGGAGAGGGAGAGAGACTGGTAGAGGGAGAGAGACTGGTAGAGGGAGAGAGACTTGGAGAGGGAGAGAGACTTGGAGAGGGAGAGAGACAGGGAGAGGGAGAGAGACAGGGAGAGGGAGAGAGACTGGGAGAGGGAGAGAGACTGGTAGAGGGAGAGAGACTGGTAGAGGGAGAGAGACTGGTAGAGGGAGAGAGACTTGGAGAGGGAGAGAGACTTGGAGAGGGAGAGAGACTTGGAGAGGGAGAGAGACAGGGAGAGGGAGAGAGACTTGGAGAGGGAGAGAGACTTGGAGAGGGAGAGAGACTGGGAGAGGGAGAGAGACTGGGAGAGGGAGAGAGAGAGGGAGAGGGAGAGAGACTTGGAGAGGGAGAGAGACTGGTAGAGGGAGAGAGACTGGTAGAGGGAGAGAGACTTGGAGAGGGAGAGAGACTTGGAGAGGGAGAGAGACTTGGAGAGGGAGAGAGACTGGGAGAGGGAGAGAGACTTGGAGAGGGAGAGAGACAGGGAGAGGGAGAGAGACTTGGAGAGGGAGAGAGACTGGTAGAGGGAGAGAGACTTGGAGAGGGAGAGAGACTTGGAGAGGGAGAGAGACAGGGAGAGGGAGAGAGACTTGGAGAGGGAGAGAGACTTGGAGAGGGAGAGAGACTGGGAGAGGGAGAGAGACTGGGAGAGGGAGAGAGACTGGGAGAGGGAGAGAGACTGGGAGAGGGAGAGAGACTGGGAGAGAGACAGGGAGAGAGACAGGGAGAGAGACTGGGAGACTGGGAGAGGGAGAGAGAGGGAAGAGGGAGAGAGACTTGGAGAGGGAGAGAGACTGGGAGAGGGAGAGAGACTTGGAGAGGGAGAGAGACTGGGAGAGGGAGAGAGACTGGGAGAGGGAGAGAGACTGGGAGAGGGAGAGAGACTGGGAGAGGGAGAGAGACTGGGAGAGGGAGAGAGACTGGGAGAGGGAGAGAGACTGGGAGAGTGGGAGAGAGACTGGGAGAGTGGGAGAGAGACAGGGAGAGAGACTGGGAGACTGGGAGAGTGGGAGAGGGAGAGAGAGGGAAGAGGGAGAGAGACCAGGAGTATGACGGGGAGTTAGAGAGATGCAAATTTATTGTAAATAGTGTGTTTTTAACAAATTTTGTGAATACGCTTTTGGGCAAGTCTAGTGCTGACTCACGAATGTAAGCATGCAAATATGAATATTAAAGCAATACACAGAAATAAGTTATTGAGCAAATACAAAGACGTTTATTTTTAAAACCTTTCACCATCTTAAGATTAATATGAATTCAACATTTCAACTTGGTTAAGGTCCTTCTTTCGTTCTTGATTTAGGTCTCTTCTTTTAAACTCAAGTGAGATTGATATGATTTGTCAAATTGATTGATGTCAAAACTTTGAACGCATGATCTTCAGGGACATACGGGCACTCGGCTTTGGCGCCGTGCGTATTGGTTAATTTATTGTTGCCAAGGTAACGTTTACTGTGGAAGGATGCAAATCACATTAAGACCCTGCCTTTCAGTCCATCATCCATCCAGATGCTGGTGGGCATATGCAGGTTTGTTGTTGTACCTTACCAAGATTTTGTGAAAAGCTTCCACAGTAGTTGATTGTTGTGGGTGGTTGTCAGGGTGTGACTGTGTTGTTGCAAAGGTGTTTTGGGTGGCTGCAAGAAAAAAAAGAAATACAACTTCAATATTCAAATAATGATCTATTATTTATTAATTTTTTTGTTCATATGTTAGCTGAAAGATGATTGAAATGAATGAAAGAAAAAATTATCACCTTTATGATTAAAATCCTAGAAGGATCACATATATATTTTATTATTCATAAATAGAAAAAAATCCTGTTTTTAGAACTATTACATGTATAATTTAGAAAAAGTTGGGTTTTAACATACTATAATAACCCTGTGAGTTTTATGGCTACATGTTCGATGTTTCTACACTTACCCCAGCAGCTCTTAGAGGTCTGAGAAACAGAATCCCGTTGTGTTCACTTATCAGCTCTAAACGGCCATTCTGTCGTGTGAACGGCCTCCTCTGTCTTCACCAACCACTGACTCTGTGAATGTGCTGGAAATTGTGTTTTGTAAATGGTTGATGGTGATATGGCTGAATGAAAGAGGGTGGAGAAGAGCAGAGGGTGGGTTGGTGGGTGTTTGTGAGCTCTTGTGATCAGGGCGTATGACTGGAGAACGCTATCGTGACTGCTGAATGTTTGGATTGGTGATGAATCAGAGAGACTGAGGTGAAGGAATATAAAGAGACATGTTGAAGTTCAGCACCGCTCATCGCTTAAGGTGTGTACAGTTGTGTGTTTGTGTGCGTCTTTGAGTGGTTATCTGGCTGGGGGTTCTGGAGTCATCTTGGTTTGTGGTCTGTATTTGGTTTTGTGTGGATGAACTGGATTTTGTTGGTAGATCTAGATATGTTCTGGTTATATAATTTATATATTAAGCTTATCCAAGCTGGTTTATGTTATAAATGTGTTTGACTATCATCTGCTCAAACTAAACCATCAACACACAAAAAAAACGAGCATCTTAAGTTTTGAATTTTCCTAGAGGGTTTTATGCAAATTTGTCTTTTGCATATTCTGGTTTTAAAATTACTCATTTTATAGTTTAAGGTGTGGAGGGTACGTCTCTCTAACATGTTTCTTATATTTTCTTCCATAGTCACAATGAACGGAAGGTGACCTGCAAGCATCCTGTCACAGGCGTTCCGTCACAAGACAACTGCATCTTTGTCGTCAACGAACAGTGAGTCATTTCTCTATCTCTCTTCAATGGCCCTTCACAGTTTTCTGCAGCGTTCACACAGAAACACAACCCTTTGTCTGAAAGTCACAAAAACAAAATCAATATAATGACGCTGGAGCGGGACATCTCTGGATGTTTTAGGGGTGTAATGAATGCTGTTATGACGTGTTAAGACTAAAATGGTGAAAATTAAAGCGACACATTCTGATTCAAGAGTCCAGAGATATTATTTCTAGGACACTCAGATTACAAAGGCGTTATTATTCTCAATTAGTTTGCTGATGGCCCCAATTTTAGAGGATAATACAGAAAAACATGTTCAGGTCACATTTTACCTTTAAAGGCAAAAAATAGTAAATGAACTCAACAACCCTAGGACCACTGAGCAATGTTTTTTTAAGAGTTTATTAACATTAGTATATTATTTATATTACCAATGATGATCAATGTTATTCTTACATTAAATGTAATAAATTACAAATATCAGAATAAACATAGTATGATGTAATCTTAAAAATATTAACTTTTTATTATTTCAAATTATAATTAACTTTTAATGTGTAGTTTTCTTTCAGCTTTCTTATGGTTTTGTCCTGTGCCTTTTTATTACTGTGCATTATTATTTTTGTTTATTTTGTAAGTTTCTTTTATTTTTACTTTGGCGTATTTTATTTGAGTTTATATTCAATACTTTATTTGAATGTGTTTAAATGTTTTTAATAGTATTAATAATCTATAATAACCTGTATTGAACAGTAGAATATGTCAAAAAGATGAAAAATAGCATCCAGTCTGCCCAAATTCATCTTCATTTTTTTTCATATTTGGTTGAAATCTGACCAAGATGCAACTTTTTTGTTGGATTCACAGCCTGTCTGCTAATGAATGCATGTGTTACTATTTGTCTATGCTTGTGCAGTATTGGAGATAAGTGAGCTGTGAATAATAAACACACCCCCACACTTTCACACAAATCCGCTACCAATTAACAGACCAACATTCACTGGAGTCTCGATAAAGACATTGCACTGGATATCAGGGGTGTTGTCAGATAAAACCAGAGCTGACAGAGAGTGAAGTCATGAGTCAGACTGAAAAATGTCCTCCTCTTCTTCACAGCTCACCTCTGTCTGTCCAGCACCGCCGCTCTCCTGATAATTGGTCGTCCTGATGCTTTGAAAATGCTGAAGAAAGACTGAAAGACGTCTTGTCTTTATCTCTCGCTCTCCCCTACTGTGTCCTCCAGCAAAGTAAAGAAGTTTCCCGTTCTGCCGGTTTAATCTCTGTGGTTTCTCTGTCCTGTAGATAAACCTTAAATCTCTGAGGAGATGATGAGAATCTGTCGTGAAAAGAATCGCTTTTGCTGCAGATATTTGTGTCGGCGAAAAGCACGAGACTTCTCTTTTTGATAGCGATCGTAGATTTAGATTTCGGTTGTTTACTTACCCTTGTGCAATCCTTTGGGTTTTTTGTTGAGCACAAAAGAATGTTTTCTTGAAAATGAAGCACAGCAAATGTCCAAATAAATCATGGATTAACTCACAAGTCTCCTGAATAACAAACCAGGTTCCATTTCAACGTTTTGATAAAATCAATATTTTCTTGTTTATTCATAATCTTCCTATACATCAAAGCTCTCAAAACTCATTTGAGTCTTTATATGGTAACATGCCAACATACGTCATACCAGTTAACAGTGAAGCGTCATTGGTTTTTGCACAAATGTGGCATAGCCAATCACAGTGCATGATTTTAAATATAATTATATATGAATCTGTTGCTTACACCCAGCTGTTGTATGTCTTAAGGCATCTTAAAATAACACATAACTACTATTATGGGTTTTTTTTAGACCTTAACAGCATCTGTCCTGACGTCACTGTTTGTTCAGGACTCAATTATCACCTCTATCACACATATATCTTGTAATGCAGGGATGTAGATGTTAATGAGATTTACACTTTTACGACATTTGACAACATGAGAAAGTCTCACTTTCAGGTGTGTGCACTTGTGAGATTTCGCTGTGTGCTGTCACACATCTCAAAGCAGAGAACGTGACATTGAATAGTTTTCAGTATTTCTTTGGTTGTCAGTAATATGACATTTTTGCCATAGTGTCCTTCCCATCTCAATTGTTTTCTGATTATTAGTTGTCACCAATAGATATCAGTGCAAGTTATCTTGGATCTAAGAATAAGGGTTTAGTTCATTTCGTAGAGATACAGGTCCAATTTGATGTCAAATTGAATCAGACGTCTTTGGTTAATGTGCCGTTCATCTTGAAGGCAAGTCATAGATTTCCATCTCTTCTCATCTAAACACAATCTGTTTATCTGACAGATAAAGCATAGCTTCTTAACTCATCAATGTGTCTTAATCAGCTAGACAATAAAGATTTCTGGGTTATCGACCGAACGACAGATTGATGGATCTGCCCCGGATGAACCAAATAGCCATGCCTTTTTAACTCTCTAAACGTCTTACATTTGCCTGAAGAGCACAATGCATTGTTAATTGTATTTAATGTTTGATATTTGTTTGCTTTAGTTCAGGTTTGCTTTCTAGGAAACATCAGGGAAATGTCCTTTACTTCTCTGCATGATAGATGTAATATATTCCCAGGTCACTATTTCCATGTCCGATTCTCGAACCTGCTGCTTTAATATCGAGTGGATCGGATGTGTTCCTGTCCTCTCCAGTATGCTAATGCAGGAAGTTAATGGGTTTAAATGGTGTGCTGAAGCTTTATATTCCTGATAACAGAGTTGCAGACCCACTGTACACCCACACGTCCGCCTCATTCTTATGAATTTCTTTTTGCTTTTAACAAGAGTTAAAGATCTCTTATTTTTTCAGTTTCTAGATTTGTACAAGGTTCTTTTTCTAGTTGTGTGATGTACAGTGACAACATCAGACAAGCAGTTTTGTTCCCCATTAGAGTATAATAGTCCCATGTGACCAGACAGGTCCATGCATCCTGCGTCTTGGTACAATCAAAATTTCAGGAAAAAAGTTTGACATAATTCCACAACATTACATATTCTCCGTTGTTAAGAAATCCAGACATATAAAATCCCAAAATGTGATAACCATTCACAGATGTTGGTTTGTGTTTTTATGTGATTTTGCCTCTGTTGTGTTCATCTTGTTGTATTGCGTTATCAGACATAACGCTTGAGCTTGCATATTAGCAGAAAACCTTGGATACTCATGTAAGAAATGTGCCGTTGAGTGTTCTCATGCTGGTTTGACTTTCCAATATGGCGGACAACGTTTGTGTAGTCCCCTTAAGAAACCGCTGCTAAAGAGGCATCTTTCTGGAACGTATGCTGTTTTAAATATTGGTTAATAGACTGGAAGAAAAGATCATGTAAATATATTCATGTGTTAATGATAATGTATAGGTTTGAATGATGGCCTCCTGTTGTCTTTTAAGTTCTAATTAGTGAGGTGACGGCAGTCATCAAATGGCACACGGGTCTGATTGCATTAACACACAGAGTTGAGTTTGACATTCAGGGTACATCAGATTGTAGATGTGTTGAGGATTGAAACCATCTGGCTGAGATGATGAAGCATAACTACACATGACCTGATGCAATGGCAAATACATTTGACCCGCATTATACTTTCCCTTTACTTTTCAACATCTTCAACTCTTTCTTTATAGTTTATCTTTGGTATCATGGCTTTGAGGGAAAAAACAGGTCATCATTTCTAAAGTTGTGGTTTAGGACATGGTTGACCATCTCAGCCATGTCCCTACTCCCTTAACCAACTTGGACCATCTTTTAAAACCCGCTTCAATATGAATTGCTTTTATTTGGGTTTTAAAGAAGGTCTGCCATTAATCTTTCTCATGTGATAGTTTTAGTTTTTGGTGAATGTCATTATAATTTGCTTCTGAGTTGTTTTAAGGCAGTTTATTGTTTTTTTTCCTTCTCTGTTTTCTAGCCTGAATTGTGGGAAACTTTTCCATTCTGTCTTAAACAGGTAATGCTTTGCCGGCCAGCAGTAACTTTCCGCCATCTTTTGTTTTAAGCTTCATTTGCTTCTTTTAAGGAACGAAGCCTCCATTCATGCCTGGTTGTTTTGCTCTTCTGTCTCATTAATTCTGCTCATCCACTAACCCAAGGCACTGTTTGAATTGGATTGCTTGGTATCCTGCTATGCATTGCTAATGTGAAGATATGCAAGATTTATGTTTGCCATCCGATTTGTCTTGCCCACGTTGAATATGAATCACCTATCGCGTTGCTCTTTTAAGGACGATGCGTTCAGTCTCCGTTGAAAATGACTTATGTTGTCCTCCATCACTTTTGTCCTCCACTATCCCACGCAAAATGAATGAGACAGGGAACTTTACTACAGGCTTTAAGTCTGTAAACAGTCCTGTCGAATGTTGGATTGAGATGAAACCATCATTCATGGGTCTTGACATGAACGCGCCCCTGGTGGCCCTGACTTAGATAACAGGTGAACGCTTTCTGCTAACATTTTTAGAAAAGGCACCTATGGTGTTCTTTTTACATTAATACAAAGCACCTTTTACTAAAGGTACATGCAAATTAAAATAAGGTAATATAATTACATCACATCAAAGTGTAAACTAGAACAGGGAGACAAAAATACCTCTGATGTTAAAATATAAAGGCAACCATGAACAGGAAAGTTCTGAATGTGTCCTAGAGGCCTGCTTGCCTAATTTTGCCTTTTGTTCCAGAGCTGAGATGCCAGAAAAAGCCCAGAAAGCTGAGTTTTTTTTGTAGGAACATCTGGCGTACAAAGTAGGACAACAATTGAAGCTTCGTTAAAGGCTGTTGACTGTGCAGGGATATGCAAATCCAACACAAGACCAAAACTTTGTGACAAACTTTTTACTTTCTTACTAATTTATTAGTCATTCTAGAGCTAAAATATATTGAAGTTTACCAAGTATGCATATGACATTTAATTTGCCAGTGTGAATGCATTTGGGGTAGTCGTGGCCTGGTGGTTCGAGTCTTGGACTCGTGATCCGAAGTTTGCTGGTTCGAGACTCGGAACCAGTGGGAATACCACGACTGAGATGACTGCCTTGAGCAAGGCACCGTCCCCCCACTGCTCCCCGGGCGCCGAAGCATGGCTGCCCACTGCTCCAGATGTGTCTGGATGGGTCAAATGCAGAGACTTTGGCTGCCCACTGCTCCGGGTGTGTGTTCACAGTGTGTGTGTGTTCACTTACTGGATGGGTTAAATGCAGAGACTTTGGCTGCCCACTGCTCCGGGTGTGTGTTCACAGTGTGTGTGTGTGTTCACTTACTGGATGGGTTAAATGCAGAGCACAATTTCCAAGTATGGAACACCATACTTGGCAATACGTCACTACACTTCACCACAGTGTGTGCCATGACCTTCACTTTATATGGAAAAATACTTGCACTTTGAAGTTGGTACTTTCTCTAATCTTGGTTATAGAGTTTCCAGCCTTCAAAATGTATTTTAAGGAAGTTAGATGTTGATTTTACAACTTTTTTTCAATATTGTGCAGCACATTTTTAAGATCCGACATTTTTCCAAAAAGGGACTTTTCATAATCTTAAACAATGTAACAATTCACTCCAACTTCTTGCTGACATCACCAGAAACTTTCACTTTTAAGCTCAAGCACTTCCAATTTACTCAACCCTTTAAACACACGTTCGGGTAATGTCAGGCTAATTTCATCCTCTCTGCCGCTCTCTGATTTGGTGCGCATGTGTCAAGTGAACAAAGCCCGCCAGCGTGGCTAAGAAGCGTTGCGCTAAAGCTCATTATCTGAGAACAGATTAATTAATGAACGCTAATAGCCGTATTGAATGCCCAATTTAATTTCAACTTAGCGGCCTGGAAGGTCGTACTCGGATCCTTGTACCGGTCTGAACCAGCAGGCCTGTCCCTAGCCTAAATGAATCTGTCATGTGTAATTAATGCAAAACCAGGCATCGCTTCTACTGCCGCCCACTAGAGAGATGAGATATCTTTAAGATCTCAATTATTGATACTAGATATTTTCTTCGTACTTGGGTTTGTGGTTGTTTTAATTTGTCCTGTAAACAATGTATATGTGACATTGGCAATGAACATTATCAGCTGAAATTTGCATCATCTTGCAATGTAATTCTTTGTGTCAGTCTTTATGTCGGATGCTTGTGTAGTGCACACGTTTGCAACGTCTGCATGATATTTTACCTCCTGACTCAGTCAAGATGTGTTAAACAATGCTAATGTTCACTGTTTTGTAAAATAGGATATTTTTTCTCTTCAAGATGACCTAGAAGCTAGACAGCTTTTTTTACCCCACTGTTTTTTCTTTCCCTCGCTCCAGATAGACGTCAGAATATAGGCCAACCCTATGGGACGATACCCCTCACACACAGCTCCCCGGTCACCTTCTACATGAGGGAATTCTGTTATTTTGTTAATTGTACTTTACTTTCACTGTAAAACAATGAAGATATGCCAGCGGAGCAAATCTATACTCTTAGTCTTTCCTGCGTACAGATTCATGTTCCCGTCAGTTTGACTAGGTCATAAGCTTTGAATGCGGTTTGTCAGACCTGCAGTTGGCAGGCCATTTGAAGTTGTCTATTGTGTAGGAGGAGATCAGCGGAGACGTGGAGTGAGTAATTGCTTTGGGGCTGACTCCTCCACGTCTCTCTCACATTCTTATTAAAAGCGGAGTTTAGAGACTCAAACTCTTTAGTTCTCTCTAGGGAAGTTGAAACTAACTTTGCACGCTTATTTGCGCTGAAGTTGCTCTCAGTTTTTAAAGGAATACTCACTTACCCTTAGATTCCTGTGCTGCATCGATTGCATGATGTTGGTCATTTATTCATAAGAATTGTTTTGTATTTTATTAATTTAGTTTAAATAAATATATGAGACCGGATAACGTAGTGAAATCACCCGCACACCCGCTCAGCATACATATTAACTTGAAAGGCTCATCCCTGTATGCCTCTCATGAATTCGATGGACAAAGTTATCAAGGCTTAAATATAAGACAGTTTTAAGTTTTAGAATATAAAAATACAATTAATTCTACCTGGTTGTGTTATTAGAAGTTACATATTTTTAAGAGGTCATTTTGCTGACCACGGTGTAAAAAGTGTAATATACTCGAGGTAATTGTTTGTCTTTTGTTTATTAGAGCTGGCTGTACCTTAGAAATAAAGTAATTTCAGAAGATTATTTTAAGTGTGGCAATCTGCCGGGCTAATCTTTACAGTGTTTTAATGTAACCGTCAATGTGATGTTCATGTATACTTTAGGAAACAGATGGAAGTGGTTGTCTGTTGTTAGCAACAGCATGCAGTAGATGCTTTCATCTAAAGACATGAGTTAAAAATCATAAAGTAAGATTGATGCACATCTCTGAGTATAAGACACCATATGTTACTATCCATTATCTTCTCAGACCAGCGACCAAAGCCCAAGCTACAACTGAGAAGAAAGAACGTCCCACCAGCACCATGAGCGAAGCCTCCAACTACACCGGTGGCTCGGACTACACCACACATCCCAGCAGTCCAACCTCACGAGTGAGTTCATGCACATGCACAGAAAAACATGATGACCCTGACCTAGTTTCAGTGACGGATTGTGCTATCCATCATGCATCGATAGTATGTTAAACTAATATTGTCCTCATTACTTCACACATTCTCATTTAGTGTTTGTGTAGAATTGATGTAAAGAAATAAAATCAAACTCATAAATCACATTTATCGTCAGTCAAATAGTTGTTGCAAGTCTGTCATCACATCGAATGCATTTGAATAAACAAACATATATTCACTTACGCAGAACAGTGTATGTCAGTTTCACTGTGAAATGAAAGTAATTTTACAGTCTGATAGTTTATTGTAAGCATTCTACATCAGTGGGGTTATTGAATCCGAACAGCCGTGTTCCTTTAAAAAAAATCTGAGATAAGTGCCGAGTTTGTCTGAATGATCGTGTCTCATTAGAAGAGAAAAATCACATTTCACTGAGACGGATAAACACGCCTCAGCAGATCCACAGCAGCTTCGGTTTATAACTTTCTTAGTTTGAAACTGTGAGATTGTAAGTGTCATCTTTTTAGAATGCACAGAACTGCACTAACCAGCTTTATCACTGAATAATGCATGTAGATACGCCTGAAAATAGTCTCACAAATTATGTTTGCAGCAGTCGAGGCCTTCCAAGAAAGTGCACAACTTCGGGAAGAGGTCCAACTCCATCAAGAGGAACCCAAATGCTCCTGTGTCGAAGAACGGTTGGCTTTACAAACAGGTGTGTGACTCGCATATCTCCTATTGCCATTTAAATTTCACCAATGCCTTATAGTTTTGTTTTAAATGAATGTTGCACGTTTCTCAGATTTGTTTCATGCTAAATCTTTTAACATTTTTCTGCATTATATACACAACAGCATAAAACATTTGGACTATTGCATCATGTTCATTCCGTTTCTCCTGAAAGGCAAAACAATGCACAAAGCAAGGCAGGCAGTTTTCATGCTGTGATCCAGCTGCCTCAGTAAGTTTAGTGTGTATGATTGCGTTTCCACAAAAACACGACTTCAGAGCAGGTCTACCCCCTTCCTAAAACATCCTCCATCAAAGCTGCTCCCACAGCACACGCAAAACCGGTCGCCTTTGTTGTCCAAATTCAAATTTACATGCACACACGATTGGAACAAGCAGTTCGGTGCCGGGGAGGAATGAAAATGTGATTCATCTCTTGAATGAGTTAAATGCTTGTGAAACAGAGATGATGCTCTGGAGATATGCAGTAACACGGATGACAATATCCAAAAGCGAGCGAGAGACTAACAGGAACAGATTTTTATTTTGTTAGGAATATTAAGTAGCAAAGCAAACTATGATGTGTTTGCAGAGATGAAATATTGTTTGAGTCTGCTTTGGCAGTAGGTGCACAGAGACTGCCTTGTGATTGGTTGGATGGTTTGATTGACATGTGTTGTGCTCTGGGACTCTTGCAGGACAGTACTGGGATGAAGATGTGGAAGAAGAGGTGGTTCGTGCTTTGCGACATGTGTCTTTTCTACTATAGAGGTGAGTCTAGTTGACTGATTTTCACATGTTTTAACTTAAAAATTATTACAAATTGATATTAACTTAAATCAAAATTATACTTAACAGACTTTAAAGTGATAATTCACACAAAATTAAATGTGTGTCATCATTTAATCAAGTTTTTATAAAGTTATAACGGTATGACTTTTCTTTCTTCCACAAACACAAACAAAGATATTTTGAAAATATTGGGAACTAAAGGGCTGTGGCACCCATTTATTTGATGTGTAAATGGATGCCAGTTACCAACATTCTTCAAAATATCTTCATTTTTATTCTATCATTTTTAATCTAGTTTCATTTTGTGTTACTTGATTGATTACTGTTTGTTGGGAAAGGGAGAGTTCTTGCAAAGATGTCTGATTCCAAAGGTGTGATGTTAGACTTCTTGGGCCACTGCCCAATTAAGATCCTTCTATATAGATATCCTTAAATAGTGCAATAAAATAGTGTGGGTTCTATTAGATCTCACTTTCAAGTCTGGGTCCATGAGGGCTGATGTTTTTTTTTGGCTGATAGAGAAATGAGATGTGTTTTAACCACACACCTGCTCCGACTACACCTCTCTCTCTCTCTTTCTCTCTCTGGTGTGATTAATATTGCTCATAGGACAGGTCCAGAGTGGATGTAAATGATGTGAGGGTTAGATCACTAATGCCCCCTGTCTGTGTGAGGTGATACAACACACAATGTCATATCAATTTCTGCCTCTTGATGACATCATCGTTTACATCACCTTAATATAAAAGTTCTTGTCATACCAAATCTTTTGGACCTTTTCTGCACAAGACAAAAAATATTTTGAAGAACGTTAATAGCCATACATCACTAACCCAATCAAAATCATCTTATCCGTCTGCACCCAACCCACTAGAAAACATTCTTTCTAACCTACGCTCTCTATATATTAAAAAAAAGTATTAACCTTTATTCCCCTACAGGTTTTATCTCGCATTGTCTAACTTAGTAACCTCGTTGTAGCACTTGTTCACTTATTGCTTTCTCTGCTATTTACCGCTTCATTGTCTCCCTGATTGTTTTTAAGTCACTCTTGGTTGAAAGCGTCTGCTCAACGCCTAAATCTAAATGTAAATGTAAACCCTATTGACTTCCATTGTTCCACCAAGTTTATTGAAGGATAGACATGACATTCTATGGTGCAGATTTCATTCTTTCTCTGATTCTTAACCAGTCTTATTTGGCTCTGAGTGAATTTCAGATGTGAACATTGAGGCTGTTGTTCTCCCCTGGCTATGCTATGGTCTTATCTCAATTTTCTCTTTCAGTTCTCTGTCCCTCTGTTGGTTTGTGTTTGTTCGTTCCTCTCTCGCTGCTGTCGATCATTCGGTGCGTGGGGCTGTGTGCAGCTGTTGGCTTTTCTTTAGCATCGTTGCATCTTGCTTAGGTTTCACAGATCTAAGCAGCTCACAGCGGTCCAGAACTCAGTGTGTGGGACGCCTGTGAATGCTCAAAACACAAAAGTTAGAGACTTGTAACTTTTTAAAGATTGCATCATGTGGGCCTTATGTGTCTGTTATTCTGACCGATCCGTGTGGATAGTTTTCAAAATGGGGACACAGCAAGAAATTAAAATCTGCCTTTAATCAAATAATATTAACAAATTACACAGTTGTCTGTTCTGTTTGTTAGCCACTTTGACAGATTCACCACGCTCAAACTATTTTCTTATCAGCCCTGCTAGGACGTTCCCAACACCCACCGCAGAAATATCAAATCTGTGTTTTCAGATGGTGTTTTCTGGGATACTTTGTGTTGCTTCAGAGGAATGGGTACATACATTTATTCTAAATTGTTGAAGAAAGCTGATTTTGTGTTTGTCTCTTTACTTTTAGATGACAAGGAAGAGGGAATCCTTGGCAGTATTCTCCTACCAAGCTTCCACATCTCAATGCTGTCTGTTGACGATCATATAAGCCGAAAATACGCCTTCAAGGTCAGAGTCTGTTTTCAGCATCTGTGAGATGTGACAACGTGTTCTGTGTAAATGATCAGTATAAATTCAAAGAGAAAGATTAACAGACAGTCACTGAAAATTAAACAAATCCTTTATTGGGAGAAAACATTTGATTTTTCTCATTCAAAAGCAATATTTGACAGTTAGTTTAGTTTTGTGTGTGTAAAGATCAGATGTGTTCCAATATTTTTCTTTTACAAATTTTTCTGTTTTTCCTGCATTTAAACAAATATTTAAATCTTAAATGATCCTTTTATTTAAACTCTTCACACAGTATGAGCTGTCGTGTGTTTCAGAAGGACGGAATCTATTAAAGCAAAAGTAAAATGAGTCTTCCTTCTAGAGAGGTTTTCAGAGCCCAGACAGATTTAGTCTGTCTCCGGGACACAGAATGTCTGTTAGGGGATAAGCCAAGCACACAGGGGCAGTTTGTCTTGAATTTAATCAGGTTTTCTGATGGACAGTAATGATGGAGATCAGTCCTGACATCCGCTCGGGGTCCAGCATTTGGCTGCAGTTAAAACCATTAGGACTTCACGTTGACATTTGAGATTTGGCACTTTAAAGAATATTTCAGCTTCAGTAAATGTATAATCCTTTGATGTGTGTAGTGTCACATGAGGTAAGTTTCGCTGTCAAATGTATAGAAACTGCAGATGAAGAGACATTACTTCATTATCTGTGTTTGAAAGAAACAACTGTAATAAAAATTGCTTTCTTATTTTGTCCGTACCACAACCAGGCGACGCATCCCAACATGCGTACATACTATTTCAGCACTGACACAGCCAAAGACATGGAGTCATGGATGAAGGTTATGACCGACGCGGCGTTGGTCCACACAGAGCCGGTGAGAAGGTAAGAAAACATCTGTTGATTCACACAGTGATTCATAAAATCTGGTGTTTATAAAAGTCTTAAGAGTGTGGAGATGTCATTCCTTATGGTTCGGAGGTAAGACATCTACTGGTGCTTGTGGAAAGATGGTGCATAGTTATAAATATATGTGAGAGGTTTGTTAAGTTGTCTCAGAGGAAGCTGAGTCACTTTTACAGATCACATCACCTCTGATCTGTTGTTCTCTTGCACTCAAGTTATTTTAAGGCTTTCTACACTTGAGCTGGTATGCTCATGAGAATTTCACAGACCAAAAGTTGTCACAGCTTTCTAAGTGCAGGAAAAGATTTTGAGCTCTGTTTTTTTGTGTGAGTTAGTTCATGTGGAAGCGTTTGTGTGTCTTTGTGCAAACACATTCACTGATGCCTCAGAAGGTTGAGTATGAAATTGCTTTTGAACAACAAATCACATCTGTGAATAAAAATAAATGGATACTGGAATGTCTTTACAAACATCATAAACACTTTTTATCTTTGATAAGTGGAGGAAAACGTGTTGGACTCATCTTTTGTTAACATGTTCGTTTGTTGTGGTATTATAGTGTGTTGTTGAACTAAAAGCCTGTACATTTAGAGAGTTATAATATAAATATTAATGTGTGTTTTTAGATAAGTGTAAGGATTAGATACGACACAAAATTTCTTTGGTCACTTTCTTTTTATGTTTGTATAGAAACAAAGTGACACCTTCAGTGTCTTTGCCTGGATTTTTCAATTAAATTGTATTTACTGTTGTGCGAATTTAAATATAAGTTGCATGTGCAGACATTATTAACTTCAGATGGAAGTATACACTTAATATAATGGTTTTAGTCTTATCTTCTGTTTCATCTGTCACTCGCAGGCTCGAGAAAGTAAAGATGGAGCCGCGCGGCACCCAGGAAATGAACAACATGTTGAATCACAGGGTCCTGACCCGACCCGAGATCCAAAACAACGAGAGAAACCGTGAGAGTCATCGTCATGAAGAGAAGAAACAGAAAGCATTAGAGAAACAGGCTTGCATCCAAAAAGAGAAGGAGAGCAGAGGTATTGTGCAGACGGACGGTGACAGCTACGCTCTTCAGATAGATGCTCAGCGACTGGCGCTGCAGAAAGATGGAGACCGTTACATGCTGCAGAAAGACGTGGAGAAATACGTCCTACAGAAGGATGGAGAGAAATACGCTCTTCACAAAGAAGGAGACAAGTATTTACTGCAGAAGGATGGACAGAAGTACACGGTGCACAAGGATGGAGATAAATACACGCTTCAGAGAGAAGACAAATACGTTCCTCCGATAGACGGTGAGAAGATAATGCAGAAGGACGGAAGGTACACGCTCCAATGCGAGGGAGATAAACAAAGCCAGCTGAAAGAAATGGAGAAACCTGTCCCGCTTCCACGTGAGGGTGAAAAGTACGGATTTCAGAAGGAGGGCACGCTGGAGCGTCCACTGACTAAGATCAACAGTATCAAACTCCAGCCCGCCCAGGCAGCGGCCATTGCTGCAGCCGTGTCCTCGTCCAGACAGCTCCAGAGCACTCAGTATAAACAGACGCAGGTGAACGGCTCCGGGGAACGAGGAGGGGATCGGAGCCCTGCGGATGGAAGCAACACATTACCCCAGAGGACAGCGGTACCACCCCATCCAGTAGAACCAGAGAAAACCCTGAGCAGAACTAACTCAATGCAACAGCTGGAACACTGGGTCCGGACACAACGTACACGAACACCGGATGATGACACCAGGAGGTGAAGTTTCATTTATTATTATTTTAGTATTGCAGCAAAAGAGAACTCTCAGGTGAATTCAGAACTTCCTTCCTACTCTTGCTTGATAATTCAACATCTCTCTGTCTGTAGGCCGTGTTCCTCTCTGAGCTCTCGATCATGACCTAATAGATATTTTTACCTCCGCCTGCTCTCTGTGTCTCTGTCGGCCCAGGCGGTGGAGTTATATTACGTAGGAGTCACATATCGCTGTCAGGAGCCATCCTCCGTTTAGCCGTGTAACTGGAGGATGTGTGTTTGCGCTTCACTTCACGCTCTCCTCAGATAAAAAACTCAGGGAGTTTTGTGCTCAAGCACCACAGAAATTTGTCTGAAGGTGAAACAGAGTGGCTGTCAGCGGGGGGAGAGGAACTGCGACGTGCTTTCGTGTTGTTAAAATGCTGAAAAGTGCAACTGTGTGTGTGCTCTTCTCAAACCGGCATCAATATTTAGACACATTTCATTATTTTTAACATGTATCTCTCTGTCTTCTAGTATCACCTCCTACCAGACACTTCCCAGGAACATGCCCAGTCACCGCGCGCAGGTCGTACCACGCTATCCCGAGGGTTACCGCACGCTCCCGCGCAACATGCTGCGACCGGACAGCATCTGCAGCGTGGCGGGGTCGGTGTACGACCATGCCCTACCGCCCACCAACACAGAGAAACGCCGCTCCATTAGGGACGACACCATGTGGCAGCTGTATGAGTGGCAGCAGAGACAGGCACATAGTCGAATCGGGTACGGGACACTGCCCAGCCCTAAAGTTCTGGGTAAGATCGCAGAATCTATCCAGACTTCCCCTTCACACGGATCACTGGCTGGATATCACACGTTCTCACCCAACCGACCCCTCAATCCTGACACTCGCTCTGAAGTGTCCTCGCCAGTGTTTCGTGGAGATGTGACGTTAGATCGAAGACACCGACAGCACCAATCAAAGGTAAAACTCTACTGTGAAAGATTTTTGGAAATGTTATCAATTTGATTCATTAGGATTTTTTATTTGATTATAATTTTTATTTGTATTCAATATTTAAGTGACATTTCATTAATTTTGTTCATTCTTAAAATGTAAATTTTCATGAGCTTGTAATAGTGGTTTGTGTTCACTCTCCTTAAAATGCTTTTCAATAATCCTTTAAGTCCTAAATCCTGTAATCATCAAGTCACAGAATTTACTGGTCAAAGGCTTTGAGAGTAAATAAATCCACTTTTCACCTAAGCATAGACAGACACGTACTTAAGCTGTCGTCCAACATTCTTTGAAAATTTTATTCGAGTAGTTATTATTCTTTTTTCAATTTCATCTTCTGTCTTTGACCTGATGGTTGTTTGGTTGATCTTTATTGCTCTGTGGTACTCAATGCTTTCATCTTCTCTCTGTCAGTATTCCTATCCTCCTGAACGCAGAGCTCCGCCTCCAGCGCAGAGCATCACTGCGCAGTCACTGCAGGGCAAAACGGTACGCTCGCTCTTTCTCTATCACTGTCTCACAACTCTTAGTTTCTGACTTAGTTTTACAGATGATACTGCTTGGAACATCATATTTAACTTAAGTCTAGACTGTGAAGTTTGTATTTGTTTATTAGAAAGTAAACAGAGCTTTAAGTGCCGTCAGTGGACCGGAAGACAGGATATTTAATATGACACAAAGAAGAATAGGTCTGTGAAGTATTTGAGAACATTCTGTTCAATGAATGAAACGCTTCTGTTGTTCACTCTTGGCCAAGCTGAATTCCCTCTTCCGTTACAACCTTGTGTTTATTTTTGCAAAACTGCCATAGAAATGGGCTTTAATTCATCATACACAGAGTCTGATTTATGTTCATTTAAATAAGAACTATTGGTTATTGATTCTTTTTATGACTTTCTCTTGAGTAAAACGCTTCAAATTGATTATCTCAATGTTTTAAAACTCTCATCACAAAACCATTATTATTTTTTATACCTTCAAGTGAAGGCTGAAGTGTGTCCATGTTAACTGTGTCGGTTTATTGATTTAATAACACAAAATGAAATTGAAAAATAATGTGTGAGCTACAGTACTTCAGAACTCAAATGTTTTAATGGAAAAGCCTGTGGTCACTTAATGAAATTTTTCGACTTTATTCCTCCAGATGCGCTTCTTGTTATTGCTGGTACCTCTTTTAAAATCTATTTAGTTACAGTGCATTGAATTAAACTGAACAAATTAGGCGTTTTGTTTTGATAACAGCATTTCTGTCAACCTTACAGACATGATTTAATCTTATTTTCTTATATTTTTATAATCTTTATTCGGACTCTTCAAGGCCAAAAATTACCAGCAGAACTTTGACACCTGGACTCCTCAAACTTCAAATATGGCATATTTGGTTTTAGTTGTTATTCGAGGTTTTTATGTTATAGTATAATGCAATGTAAGTCGCTTTGGATAAAAGCATCTCCTATATGTAACGTGTTCTTCAAGAGTTTCTTATTGTTTCATGTTCAGGCTATATGTTAGATTTATGCCAGCAAGGTCACTTATCCAACTAAATAACCCACACATGAAGAAGCCCCAAACAAATGCCCTTTAACCCATCATATCCACCGTCCCGGGTCACACTAACACTTGTGTCCTGCTGCAGCCGGAGGAGCTCACCCTTCTGCTCATCAAACTGCGGCGACAGCAGGCGGAGCTTAACAGTCTCCGTGAGCACACACTCGCCCAACTCATGCAGCTAAACCTCGACGCCTCCAACCCAAAGGTCAGCCTGAAGGGTCAGAGTAAAGGGCTTCTCAATATGTGTTACCCCGCTAAGCCCTGCCTATCCCCTCTATCCCGCCCCTTTTATATTAGAGTTTGGTGTTGTTGTTCCCAATTGCTTTCGCATGCTGTTTTGGATTGTAATGTTCGACAGTTTAGGACTCGTTTCTCTGTCTACTAACATTCAGAAATCCCTTCAGTCCGGTAGACTGAGAGTCTATAGCATGAAGTGTGACACGGAAGGTGATCTTCAGGTGTCTTGCTGTGTTCGGCTAACTGAAGTATAGGGCTGGGTAAAAATCGGGATTCTGTTTTGGTTAAATTGAAAGTAATTCATTAAACTTATTTATCAAACACATAAAGAATGGAATTATACCAAATTCTTTACATTAATAATCATTTTGAATCTTGAATACAACAACATATGAAAAATTTTGAGTCCAAGATATCAACAAAGTCAAGATTTATTTTCAGTCTTTAAGTAAGAAACAAAGTTCTAATTTTCAGGAAATGCATGAAAATTTTAACCTTTTGGAAGACTATTATTAACAGGTATGATGGACTCGTTACTCAGCCCTATAGGCGTGCATGATGAAGCAGCTTTGCTGTGATGTCACAGTTTGCTCTTTGACTGCATTGAATGGCTTCTGTAGTGGTCGTGCATCTCCCCTCCTCTGATGCTCTTGTCTCCCGCAGCGTCTCTCTGTGTCTCGCGGTATCTCTCTGCTCTCGTCTCATCCTCTCTCTCTCTCGGCCTCTCTAGAGTGAAATTCTTTCTCATCACCTACAGAGGAACCTCATGTACCTGGACAGTCAGGTGAGGGCCTTTCCTGTTTCTCACTTCCTTTCTCTTGGGGGTCAGCTCTTATTTCAACAACTTTTGTTTCAGCACAAACTCAGCTTTTTTCTTTGGTTTAGAGCAAAGACTTTTTTAGGTTTTGGGATCAGGTTTGGATAGTTCATCCGAAAATAAAAATCTGTTATACTTTATTTAGTGTATTTGACTCTCTCTCACGTGAAACAATAAAGAAGATATTTTGAGAAATGTCTTGTTGGTTGTGTTCATACCATGGAAGTCAGTGGGGTTCAGTATTGTTCGGTTACCTACATTCTTCAGAATATTTTCCTAAGTGTTCTACAAAAGAAAGGATTTATAGATTTGAAATGACATTAAAGTGAGTAAACATTTTAACTTTTGCGTGAACTATCACTTTAAACTGGATTGTTCAAACATTCAAATTATAGATACTAATAAAGTTTGATTTTACAGTTATAATGTCTTTTAAGTTTCTGCTTTTGTCTCTTTTGTTTTGAAAAGGTAGAATCTGAGTAATGTTCAGCATCTTTGCTCCAAGGCTTTATCTCTTGACACTACCAAGAAACCCTGTACAGTCTCCTATAATATTTTATTCTTTCACTGAAGTGTGCTTTCATTATTCTGGAACATGATTGGACGTCAGTAGCCTTGTACATGGGCCGCGTGTATGATGCTGTGCTCTGATAATAGTTTTTAATCCTCCTCCTCATGTATTAGATGAAAGAGAATGAGCCTGTAATCTTCATGATTCACACTATGATTGAGAATTCGGCGCCGAGGCCGCAGCTCTACCACCAAGTAAGGGTTTGGAACACATGGTTATGCTCCTCCCCTCACGTGTCATGGACTGCCTCTTTGTTCCTCTGAAGCTCCACCCCCTCACTCGCCCATCCCGTGTCGGTTCCCGCACATCCCATTGGTCTTCGTCGTTGTTGTTGTTGTTTTTCTGATTGACAGTGAAACCGGTGTTGGCATGGCTTGGGTAAATCCAGCGGGCCGCTGGTGCTAATGTGTCACTCATTAGCAATGGCTTCATTCATCATGCCAGCATTCATATATGTGTGTGTTTTTAGGAAGAAAGTGTGTCAGGATTGGTTTATAACAGATGGGTGTTAGTGGTCAACAGGTACAATACTTTCAAAAAAAGTTTTTTTTTTCACAAATTCACATTTGTACTTCCATCAAATGTTATGTTGTGGCCCAGAAGTGATTTTAAATTTAGGATGATATTTAATTTATCATCACAAATGTCTGCACCTTTTTGTTGTACTGTTTATATTTTGTTTTCTTGGTAATGTGAATAAGAATTTGCATTGTAGTAGTTCACAGATGGAGGCTGACATTTTCACTGTTTTAATCATGTTTTATCATGTTGATTTTGTCCTTCACACAAACTTACGCGGCAAACTTGCGCAGATGATGGAAGGACATGTGTTACGTTCCTTTCCAAAATCCTGTGTGTGTCCCAAACGCGTGTTTGGCACAGTTTAAAAGATTTTCTCTTTACTGAGTGGATGTTGTTAAAGCACATCAATGATGAGATAATAAACTGTGTGTGTGAAGCAGAGACTCATGATTTCCATCAGATTCCCATTTGCTTTCTCCAAACGGTTTGGATGCTATTTGCATGTCATTGTGTAATGTTGGTAACGTTGTTTAACTTTATTCTGCAGTAGTTATGTTCAGAGTTTATTTGTTTTGTTGTTTTTTATAAGTCCAATGTTTTATACTCTTGTAAATGAATAATAATAATCAACAGAAGCCCAAAGACACCAAGGCGATTATAATATCAACCGCTATTTGGAGTGATCTTGTTTATGTTGCTTGCTTCATTGCTCCATATTCAAAACACATGTTTACACTCAATGCTTAGTGTTGTCCTGCATATATAACACTGTATAATGTATATAAAACATTAATCTGATGTCATGTCATTCCAGCAGATCAGTCCGGAAGAGTTCAGACAAACCTCCTACTCACACAGACCAGAGGAACTGGATATTGATGTACGGATCTTCATCTTACTCCTTTTTATCTAACACTTTTTATTTGTTTATTAGAAATCGATAATATTACCCTACTTAACAAAGGCTATGTTAGCGAATTTTGAAACCATGAATAACATTTTAAACGATTTTATCATGATCCAAAGTCTTATCTATGAGTAGTAAGCATAGAGATCAGTTACCCATCATTCTGTTATCTTTATTCCTCACTACAGTCATGAACGCTCTGTTGACCTCTTTCTGAATCTAACCATTACTTTCTTGTTGTTTCAGACTAAGTTAAGTCGACTTTGTGAACAGGACAAAGTCGTGAGAACTCAAGAAGAAAAATTGCAGCAGCTCCATAGAGAAAAGGTACGACACACACCCTCTCATCACAACGTGTGCTCATGCATTTGGTTTTGTGCTTTACTGTGTTTGTGTTTGTTGCCAGCACACGCTGGAGACCGCTTTGCTTTCAGCGAGTCAAGAGATCGAGATGAGTGCTGAGAATCCATCGGCTGTCCAGAGCGTCATTCAGCAGAGAGATGTGCTACAGAGTGGCCTGTTGAGTACATGCAGAGAGGTGTCACGCGTCACTGCTGTACGTCACACACACGAGCACACACACACAGATGTTAGATTGATGTGAATGGCTCTTAATGCTTTGGTGTTGACAGGAACTGGAGCGCAGCTGCAGAGAGTTTGATCGACTGGAGGCAGACGTTGCTCTGGCTAAGACTAACCTCCTGGAGCAACTAGAAGCTCTCGGCAGTCCACAGGTGACACCATCATATATACTGTCACATTTTACATATGCATATATATCTGCACCCCCATGCTGGATTCTGTTTTAAATAGAAAGGTATTTAGTTGTGTTTGTATGTTCAGACGGAGCCTCCGAGTCAAAAACACGTTCAGATCCAGAAGGAGCTGTGGAGAATCCAGGACGTGATTGAGGCGCTAAGCAAAAACAAACCCAAGAAAACAACAGAACCCAGTAAGATTACTTACCCAAGCAATATCTATTTTAGATTTTTTATGGCTTTGTTGATAAAGAAAACAAGCTTTATATGCATTGTTTAACTTGAAATTAATTTTTGGGATTTAAGTGTGTATATTTCTGTTTTTGTAGGTTTTCCTGGGGCCAATCCTCTTTCAAACCTGCACAAAAGTGAAGTGAGTCTGAACGCACCTCTTGTTACTTTTAACACACAAACTCACACAAACCCTCACCTGATTTCAGGTGACACATCACACACTTTTTCTGCTGAAGTTGGTTGTCAGTCATGGCAGCTACCTTCACTTTGCCGTTGTCTTGCGATCTGTAGGAGTCAGACCTTGTGCCCCCTCGTCCCCCTCTCCCGTACTCGTATGAGGGAGGAGAGCGCCCGCCTCAGCCTCACGCGCCCCGTACCACCCCTCACAGGCCTGAGGACCGTAAGGCCGCCCAGCGAAACGGTGCCCACAGCGTAAGAGGCAGCTGTGTACCACCCTCACCCCCTGTCACCCGAATCATCCCCAACATTTTCATTTAACCTGGTGTCATTTCTTTATGAACACTACTGTACTTTCAGATTTTGTTTGTAGTTTACATCCCAGACTTTCTTTTAAGGTATCCTCTTGGCCATTATTTATTGGTTTATTCCAGCACCCAGTCCATCACATCCCTAAAACAATTCATTGACAAACACCCTCATTTTTTACACCTTCCATTTCAACATTATATCAAGAATCATAACACAATGCTAGTAATTCCAGTGTATTTATTAAACGTGTGTTTATATAAATTTCCTCTTAAGGGTCCAGATTATCGGCTATATAAAAGCGAACCCGAGCTGACCACAGTAGCAGAGGTGGATGAGAGTAACGGAGAGGATAAATCAGAACAGACTGCAGAGAAAGAGCCGGCCAGCGTTACCAAAGGTACCAAACATCACCACATCCTCACACAGACTCATAAACCTGACCTGCCGTTAACTCTCTCTATCTGATGTCAGGTATAGTTTACCCTGTCGGTGTGGTGAGCCCGAGATCCAAATCACCCTTGCCTGAATCCTCCACCATTGCCTCATACGTGACCTTGAGGAAAAGCAAGAAACCTGATCCTAGAACAGTACGTCCCTTATGATGTTGCATTTTTGAAGTACATAAATGAACATGTATGAATAAATTAAATTCTGAAATATGTGTTCAGTCCAATCAGCAGCAGCAGGACCGCCCCCGCAGCGCAGTCGACCAAATGACCGGCGCACTAGAGATCGGCAGAACGCGCATGAGCGTCGAGGAACAAATGGAACGGATCAGACGACACCAGCAGGGGGCGCTGCGAGAGAGAAGGAGGGAGGACGGCTCACTGTCCCGTAGTCTCTCATTTACTAGAGAGAACACTTACTATACACTACAGGTATCTACCCTCATCCATCACACACATCATCTGCCCACATACAACAAAATCCTGTTTGCTCACCGTGTGACATAAATGTATTTAACACAACAAAAATGAAATATTATCTTATAAAGGTGACCACAGGACATGATGAACTCATGAACTCATTCCACTTAACCCAGTTACCGCGTCATGTGAAGCTGCAGTGAGTTTCTGTTAAAGAATCACGCACAGCTGCTTCATTCGCTCATGTAGCCACACTGTTTTTACAGATCTGTGTTAGCAGCGCTGTAATTCAAAGCTACAGTGAGTGATGAGTCAGCGGACATTATTCTCTACAGTGGTGGGACAGTCCTGACCAAAGGGTTTTAATGAGATGTTTGTTCTTATAGACACGCAAGAAGAGCCCGTCGATCTCGCCGGACGAACCGGACGACCGCAGAGATGTGCTGCCAAGTGAACCAATGCCGAAGCCGGCCGAACCTGAGGCAAACTGCACTACTGCTAAAGAAGCACCACCGAAGAAGGTCAAACCGGAGATTAAGGTACAAAACATAAACATTTAGTGACAAACATTTTACATTTAAACTCATTTCTGACTCTTGATGTTTTCATCTATGCAGAAGAAACCAGACATATTCCGGACAAACTCAATCAAAGAGTCTTTTCTCAAGAACCCGAGTCCTAAACCGATGCTGAACGAGGACGAATCAGAACCAAAACGCCCATCACCAATGGAGAACCAAAGGGCACTTGCCACTCAAAACAGGTGCACAGCTAGTCCTAAAATCAGTTCATCTCATCGATGATGATGATTATGATATGTTGAAGCTCATCCTTGTGCTGTGTGTCTCAGTTTACAGAAAGCTGTCATGGTACGTGTAGGTACAGAGGAAGATGAGGAGGAGGAGAAACCCTCCAATCAGGAGCAGGACGTCTCTTATGAGCTGACCAACAACAAACACAGCACGCCGATGTCAGGTGAGAGAGACACCCGTCCTGTCTCACATCGTCTGTGACACTAACATCTAAACCTTGTGTGTTTATTGAACGTTCACTCTGTCTTAAAAAAAATCACCCGCAGGGCGATATTCCCTGTCTGGTTTATTTTGTGATAAAGACAGTGCGACTCAACATGCACTCTCGAGTCGTGTTGAGTTTAATGTGGCTCTGTGTGTGACTAACTGCTTGTTTGTTTGTGTCGGGTGTGATTTGCAGTGAACAGTCTGTCAACTCCGCCCCAATCTCCGAGCTCCTCCTCCTCTCCCCCGCCCCCACCCTCTCCCCCTCAGCTGACGGACGGATCTCACTTCATGTGCGTGTGAGAGGAGATGTGGAAGAGTAAGGGATACACACTACACTATAGGAACAGAAGTGAATGAACACAAGTTTAGAAAGTATTCACAGCTTATAAGAAGCCGATATATAGCATCCCTCGTCTCTGTAGATGGACGTTCATACAGTACGTCCTTCATTCAGACTGCAAGCACTCATAAAAATCCATCTGGGCATTTGATAGCAGCTTGCAGAAGTTTACTGAGGAGTTTGGCATCAGTGCTTTGGGATTTACAGCATCGTAAATAGAAGTGAGTGTGTGAATGTGGTATTCGGCCCGTCTCTGGAGAGAAATAAGGGTCCTCACAAATGAAGCTGTAATTTACTCATTAGCATCACAGTATCCCAGCAAACATGAAGCTTTAGTAATTAACAATGCTTCATAGCAAATGTTCCAGATGAGGAGAGGGTCCAGATCTGTGAAAACACCCATGAACATAAACACAAATGTGTGGCAGTTGCATGTGTGGTTCAATGTACTTTTGAAATCATGACAGTAAAGTTGTTGTTTTTCTCCACCAGCCCTTCACTGTCATCAGTAAACCGCCGTATGTGACGTCCAAAACAGGAAGTACCGCCCACTCCTGTATCAGCAGACCATTACAGACAGCCACGTCCAGGCCTTAGTTCACCACAATCCAATTTGCCAACCACAATCTGAGGGAAAATTCTACAATTATACCGATGATTATTTATATTCCTATTACTGTTGTTTTTATGATGCATATTTTAGATCGCAGAGTTTTATTCTGTTTGATGAGTTTAGTGTGAATGCGGGAGTTTGAGGTGCTGGACCCTCCTAGATGTACATTACAGCACCCACATTTTATTCAAACAATATAAGGGTCATGATCATCGTTTGCTTGTTTTATATCAATTTTAATCGATGGCTCACAGTTGTACCCAGTGTTAGTCGACGCGATTATTAGTACTCATATATATTTTGCACTGTAACTCCCATCGATTCTTTTTGTACTCGGTTGATATCAAGCGATTTGTGTATAAACGATGTACAAGAAAAGATTTCACTAAGGTGCCACAGTACTGCTGCCGACGGACAGGATTTGTAAATGATTTGTATGGATATAGTCTGCAATAGCCTCCACACTGTTTTCCGACACACTCATGAATGTTCCAGCTTATGTTTTATTTTTCTATGGCTGAGATATATTTAAATAGAGAGATGAGTAAGAGTATTACAGTTTTAAAGAAGAGTATTACAGAGATTTGCTTTAGTATGCGCTCCAGTGCTTTTTAAGAGTCTAAACCTAGAGGAGAATAGCACATGGGTGGTTGTGGTTTTACAGTTCAAGAACAGCAATAAGCAGGGTTTAGGTGTTTAATTTTGATGTATAAACTGTATAATTCATGGTGTATATAATGTACATCACTCAATGCAGAGCAGAGAAACATAAGAGGTTATGTATCAGAGTCAATATGCAAAATGTTCATATTTCATCTGTTTTATATCATGTGAAATAAATGTTGTTCTTACATATAATGCAGTTTGAACTTTTGCTCTTTTAACCACTCATGATGGATATAAACAGTCTGCTGAAGGCAGAACATTTGCATTTATTAATTTAGCATGTGCTTTTATTCAAATGAGACGGCATTGATCAAGCCCATAACTTTGAACTAATAGACCACAGTGCAGTCATTCTGTTTTTATAACATCTAAGTAGATAAACGCATCAATATGTAGAGTTTAATGTTTGGGAAATATTCCAACTAACCAACTAAAGATCTCTCATAGTAAAACCATCTTAAAATAAATCAGGCATCCCTGATCATCTAATTTCTCTAGTGTCTCAAGATGTACAAAACCAACGTTAATACTGATCTAATCCTCTTATTTTTGTCCTAAATGAGATTTATTCTGGTAAATTATATTAATACTATATTCATAAACATTGAATACAATAAAATAAATTACATGTGACTGATTGCTGACAGCACAGATTAAGATAAATAAATAAATGTTTATTTCTTTATATTGTCCACAATGTCTATCTGAAAGCAGCGCTTTAGCGCCATCTGCTGGTTGAGTTTAATACAACAATATATTGTGCAGTTCATGTTAATGGCGCCCTCTGCTGGCCACAGCGAATACAAGTCTACAGATTTACTGGAGAATAAATATAATCTTTATTTTATTATATTTTATAAAAGTCTTTAACTAAAGTTAAAAGTTTCTTAATCCATAATTAGTGAACATGTGATTAAAAAAAGTAATTTTTTATTTATAAACTTTCATATTTTGCAAGTTAAAACTACAAAACAGACAAGTTTAGATGTGTAAGTTGTGAAAGTGAATAAAATAAAAATAAAATAAAATTATTCTGATGTTTAAAAACATTTGTTTTAAAGGTACAAATATTACCGTAATGTATGAACTATCTGCTCAACGCGTTTGTTTGTGTTTTATGACGTACTTTTATTTCCTTGCCCACCAAAATCACATTTTTATTTTAATTAAGGTTTTATTTGAATACTCAAAACGAATTTAAGTTTGATTCCGTCTAAATAAGACGCACATTCTTCGCGTTATCTTCTAAAAGTGTAGATCGCTGCGAGCACGTGGAAGGCTTCATAATAAGCTGTGACGTCACGCTCGCTCCTCCCCGCAGTTCCAGGATCAGTTCGGGCTCCGGGAACTCGGCCGCCCGCTGTCGCTTAAACTCGCTCACACCGCGCGCACGGGACCGGAACCCGAAAACCCGATGGCTTCGACGACCCCCGAAGACCCCGAGCGAGAGGCGCAGAACCCCGAGCGACCGAACCGGAAACGGGAGAGAATCGGGCCTGCGCGCCCCCGACGGTCAGGAAACCGGCCGCTAAGATGGACGCGGACGCGGCGGCCGAACAAAGGGCCCCGGCCGGAGACACGAGGGGAGACGACGGCGACGAGGTCGAAAACCGAACCGGAAGCGGAGAAAGACCCGCAGAAGAGTCCCGGGAGCGCGGACGGGCCGCCGAAAGCAGAACAAAGAGAAGAGGAGAAACGCGTCATCACCTCCGGCCGAGGACAAACCGGCGAGCGGCGGCGCCATGAAGAGACGCGCGAGCGTGGAGATGAGCTGCTCGTCTGATGGAGAACCGCTCAGCCGCATGGACTCCGAGGACAGGTGCGTGTACTCACCAACACACCAACACCACACTCACAACACTGCTCGTGTTCTGCTCTAGCACTGTCACACACACACACACACACACACACACACACACACACACACACTGGATCATGTGTTACACTACTGACACACAATGTTACACTACTGACACACAGTGTTACACTACTGACACACAGTGTTACACTACTGGACACACAGTGTTACACAACGACACACAGTGTTACACTACTGACACACAGTGTTACACTACTGACACACAGTGTTACACTACTGACACACAGTGTTACACTAATGACACACAGTGTTACACTAATGACACACAGTGTTACACTAATGACACACAGTGTTTACACCTCATGACACACAGTGTTACACTCATGACACACAGTGTTACACTACTGACACACAGTGTTACACTACTGACACACAGTGTTACACCACTGACACACAGTGTTACACTAATGACACACAGTGTTACACTAATGACACACAGTGTTACACTAATGACACACAGTGTTACACTAATGACACACAGTGTTACACTAATGACACACAGTGTTACACTAATGACACACAGTGTTACACTACTGACACACAGTGTTACACTAATGACACACAGTGTTACACTAATGACACACAGTGTTACACTATGACACACAGTGTTACACTAATGACACACAGTGTTACACTAATGACACACAGTGTTACACTACTGACAACACAGTGTTACACTACTGACACACAGTGTTACACTACTGACACACAGTGTTACACTACTATACACACAGTGTTACACTACATACACACAGTGTTAACACTACTGACACACAGTGTTACACTACTGACACACAGTGTTACACTACTGACACACAGTGTTACACTACTGACACACAGTGTTTACACTAGTGACACACCAGTGTTACACTAGTGACACACAATGTTACACTAATGACACACAATGTTACACTTGTGAATGTAACGCACAATGTTACACTTGTGAATGTATCGCACAATTTTACACTTGTGAATGTAACGCACAATTCTACACTTGTGAATGTAACGCACAATGTTACACTTGTGAATGTAACGCACAATGTTACACTTGTGAATGTAACGCACAATGTTACACTTGTGAATGTAACGCCAATGTTACACTTGTGAATGTAACGCACAATGTTACACTTGTGAATGTAACGCACAATGTTACACTTGTGAATGTAACGCACAATGTTACACTTGTGAATGTAACGCACAATGTTACACTTTTGAATGTAACGCACAATGTTACACTTTGAATGTAACGCACAATGTTACACATGTGAATGTAACGCACAATGTTACACTTGTGAATGTACGCACAATGTTACACTTGTGAATGTAACGCACAATGTTTACACTTGTGAATGTAATGAAAATGTTACACTTGTGAATGTAACACACATGGACCATATGATCAAATATAACAATGTTACACTTGTGAATGTAACGCACAATGTTACACTTGTGAATGTAACACACTATGGACCATATGATCAAATACAACAATGTTACTCTTGTCAATGTAACGCACAATGTTACACTTGTGAATGTAACGGCACAATGTTACACTTGTGAATGTAACACACAATGGACCATCTGATCAAATATAACAATGTTACACTTGTGAATGTAACGCACAATGTTACACTTGTGAATGTAACGAACAATGTTACACTTGTGAATGTAACGCACAATGGATCATATGATCAAATATAACAATGTTTACACTTGTGAATGTAACGCACAAAGTTACACTTGTGAATGTAAACACACAATGGGACCATATGATCAAATATAACAATGTTACACTTGTGAATGTAACGCACAATGTTACACTTGTGAATGTAACACACAATGGACCATATGATCAAATATAACAATGTTACACTTGTCAATGTAACCTACAATGTTTACACTTGTTGAATGTAACACACAATGGACCATATGATCAAATATAACAATGTTACACTTGTTAATGTAACGCACAATGTTACACTTGTGAATGTAACGCACAATGTTACACTTGTGAATGTAAACACACAATGGACCATATTATCAAATATAACAATGTTACACTTGTTAATGTAACACACAATGTTACACTTGTGAATGTAACGCACAATGTTACACTTGTGAATGTAACGCACAATGTTACACTTGTGAATGTAACGCACAATGTTTCCACTTGTGAATGTAACGCACAATGTTACACTTGTGAATGTAACACACAATGTTACACTTGTGAATGTAACACACAATGTTACACTTTGTGAATGTAACGCACAATTTTACGCTTGTGAATGTAACGCACAATGTTACGCTTGTGAATGTAACACACAATGGACCATATGATCAAATATAAACAATTAGGGCTGTAGCTATCGAATTATTTTAGTAATCGAGTATTCTACCGAAAATTCCATCGATTAATCGAGTAATCGGATAAAATGTGTTTAAAAAAGTGTAATATTAAATAATACAAGAGAAAAAAAAGACTCTTGGGTCCCGAAAAATGAACAACTAAGCTTCCTTATTTAGAAAACAATATTTTTATTTCTTAAAGGCTTTAAAATGCAATGCATGCATCAAAAATAAACATTTAATTATTACCCATTGTTTCTCTGTCTGTACTGTGGAACAATGAAAATTATGTTGACAGATGAATTAAGTGCATTTAAGTGATTTTCATTTGGGGTTTTAAATAAAGCACTGTCTGAGATACAAAAAACAAATAAAATTATTTTCAAATTACTTTAAGTATCAAAACTAAGGCATATATTAAAATAAATAATAATACAAAAACACTGCCTTTTAGTCATGCAACTTAACTTTCAGAACTAAAAGTTAACTAAAAGTTCTGAACATAACTAAGCTTTTACTGTCTTGGAATGATTTGTAGCATTTAGGTAAAAACACATGGACAAGAACTTGGGACAAGAGTCCATGCATGGTGTCATACTGAGTGATTAAACCAATATATTCATGAGAATATAATATTCTGTCTCTCTCTCTCTGGTCTTTCTCTCACTCTGGTCTCTCTCCTCTGGTCTCTCTCTCTCTGGTCTCTCTCTCTCTGGTCTCTCTCTGGTCTCTCTCTCTCTGGTCCTCTCTCTGGTCTCTCTCTCTCTGGTCTCTCTCTGGTCTCTCTCTCTCTGGTCTCTCTCTGGCCTCTCTCTCTCTGGTCTCTCTCTCTGGTCTCTCTCTCTGGTCTCTCTCTCTCTCTGGTCTCTCTCTCTCTCTCTGGTCTCTCTCTGGTCCTCTCTCTCTCTCTGGTCTCTCTCTGGTCTCTCTCTCTCTCTGGTCTCTCTCTGGTCTCTCTCTGGTTCTCTCTCTGGTCCTCTCTCTGGTCCTCTCTCTGGTCTCTCTCTCTCTCTGGTCTCTCTCTGGTCTCTCTCTCTCTCTCTGGTCTCTCTCTCTCTCTCTGGTCTCTCTCTCTCTCTCTCTGGTCTCTCTCTCTTGGTCTCTCTCTCTGGTCTCTCTCTCTCTGGTCTCTCTCTCTGGTCTCTCTCTCTGGGTCTCTCTCTCTCTGGTCCTCTCTCTCTCTCTCTGGTCTCTCTCTCTCTCTCTGGTCTCTCTCTCTCTCTCTCTGGTCTCTTTCTCTCTCTCTCTCTGGTCTCTCTCTCTCTCTCTCTGGGTCTCTCTCTCTCTGGTCTCTCTCTCTGGTCTCCTCTCTCCTCTGGTCTCTCTCTCTCTGGTCTCTCTCTCTCTGGTCTCTCTCTCTGGTCTCTCTCTCTGGTCTCTCCTCTCCTCTCTCTCCTCTCTCTCTCTCTCTCTCTCTCTCTCTGGTCTCTCTCTCTTTCTCTCTCTCTCTCTCTCTCTCTCTCAATTCTTCAAATTCAATTCAAAATAGCCTTTATTGGCATGACTGTAAATATTGGCAATGTTGCCAAAGCATGAAATATTTGTATATCTGGTCTCTCTCTCTCCTGGTCTCTCTCTGGCTCTGCTTGGTCTCTCTCTCTCTCCTCTGGCTCTCTCTCTGGTCTCTCTCTCTGGTCTCTCTCTCTGGTCTCTCTCTCTGGTCTCTCTCTCTTGGTCTCTCTCTCTGGTCTCTCTCTCTGTCTCTCTCTCTCTCTCCTCTCTCTCTCTCTCTCTCTCTCTCTCTCTCTCTCTCTCCTCTCTTCTCTCTCTCTCTCTCTCTCTCTCTCTCTCTCTCTTCTCTCTCTCTCTCTTCTCTCTCTCTTCTCTCTCTCTCTCTCTCTCTCTCTCTCTCTCTCTCTCTCTCTCTCTCTCTCGATGTGTGACGCTCTGATCCCAAATCTTGGACCTTTTGAGTCGTTTTTTCTTCTCTCTTTTGTTATCGCTCACTTATTCAAGAACTTGGGACAAGAGTCCATGCATGGTGTCATACTGAGTGATTTAAACCAATATATTCATGAGAAATAAAATATTCTGTCTCTCTCCTCTCTGGTCTTTCTCTCACTCTGGTCTCTCTCTCTGGTCTCTCTCTCTCTGGTCTCTCTCTCTCTGGTCTCTCTCTGGTCTCTCTCTCTCTGGTCTCTCTCTGGTCTCTCTCTCTCTGGTCTCTCTCTGGTCTCTCTCTCTCTGGTCTCTCTCTGGCCTCTCTCTCTCTGGTCTCTCTCTCTGGTCTCTCTCTCTCTGGTCTCTCTCTCTCTCTGGTCTCTCTCTCTCTCTCTGGTCTCTCTCTCGGTCTCTCTCTCTCTCTGGTCTCTCTCTCTCTCTGGTCCTCTCTCTGGTCTCTCTCTGGTCTCTCTCTGGTCTCTCTCTGGTCTCTCTCTGGTCTCTCTCTCTCTCTGTCTCTCTCTGGTCTCTCTCTCTCTCTCTGGTCCTCTCTCTCTCTCTCTGGTCTCTCTCTCTCTCTCTCTGGTCTCTCTCTCTGGTCTCTCTCTCTGGTCTCTCTCTCTCTGGTCTCTCTCTCTGGTCTCTCTCTC
>CM065659.1:6015573-6053073 GCA_033220385.1 Triplophysa yarkandensis
CTCTTTCTCTCTCTCTCTCTCTCTTTCTCTCTCTCCCTCTCTCTCTCTCTCTCTCTCTCTCTCTCTCTCTCTCTCCCTCCCTCTCTCTCTCTCTCTCTCTCCCCCCCCCCCCCCTCTCTCTCTCTCTCTCTCACTCTCTCTCTCTCTCTCCCTCTTAATCTCTCTGCTTTTTCACCTCCCCCTGACACTCCCTCTTTCTCTCTTTCTCACCCTCTACAGTTATCAAGGGATGCACTTATGCTTTATAAATGCTTTATAAATAAACTCATTGCACTTTATTTATCTAGTAAATGTGTTGTTCTGAATAGTTTTGGTAAGGTGTTTCGTATAGTTGCAGAAGTTTCATACCAAAGTATGAGTCATATGAAAAATCCCTTAATCCTTAACAAAATTACTAATAACCCCTTAAATAAAGACTATGCTGTACTATTTTATAAGTATTCTACATTAGTTGATCCATTAATATTTGATCCATTTACTAGAGTACTATAATATAAATGTTTTAACGCATTAATGTAAACGTAAACTTTTTGCATGCAAATTTAACTCTTTTGGGTTACCAGTAAAAAAACTGGTACTTGACTACAATATCCATTAAGGACATTGTTTATATGTTTAATTAATACAATATATATACAATTCAAGAAATTATTTGATAAAATTGTGTCTATTGTTAACCTCATTTGTACTTTGCTTTGGATAAAAGTGTCTAAATGATTTAACCTACGTGTACATTTTAATCACTATTACTATAAATAAAATATATGAAATTGTGAATTGTAGGATTTTGTTCATTAACTACATTGATCCCAGAAAACAATACTAAACTTTAGTACTACACTTTATTACAATATTTACAACATGTTTTCAGTTTACTATGTTAACAATAAAGAAAGCAATGGTAAAACCTATACTATTATAGTATGGATCAAATTACTACCATACAGTATTTTTGTCATGAGGGAAGTCTATGACACATCCGTTAAGTATTTAATAAAAGGCATCTGTGTAAGTGTTTGTGTGTTCGTGTGTGTGTTTGTTTGTGTGCGTCTAACCAGAGACATTACAGAACACACACACACACTTAACCTCCTCCTGTTTCTTCCGGTCGTGTCTCTGATCTTCTCGTGATTGGTTCACTGTAATTCTGAAGGTCAGAGAGAATTGACCGCCCCACATGTATCGCCTACAAATCAGAGGCTTTGCTTTCCAACAAGCCCACAAACAGGTACACTGAGGACAACCCGGCTCTGCACACTCTCCTCCACTCACAGAGTTCAAGAGAGATGGACAAACACAACACCAAAACTCATGATCTCAACGGACAGTGGGCTGCACGCGCCTGCAGCCAAGAGACAGCAGATATTTTGCATCGTGGCACAGATGTTTTCAATTAATCCCCAATTCCCGACGGTCTCCGTGCCTCTTCTCCTGCCTCCAGCCCGGTCCGAGTAAATAGGTTTATTTCGTATCTGCAGCCGCAGAGCCTCCTTCATCCGGCTCAACTCGTCAGGGATGGCAAATGTGTTTTTTAACCTTGACTCAGAGGTGTCGGTGCTGAGATCCAGCATTATTTGTCACTGTGAATAGCATTTAACAACAGCTGTGCCCAGCGGAGCCCCCCGTAAACCGCATGCAAGTGCAGCATAGGGAACTTCATTAATCTTTCTGTCGCTTTCATGACTATTTTCATTAGTTACCCCGCTATCTGAGTAACTGAAGGGTTGCAGGAGGTTTGCGACGGGGTTCTGCAAAAGACCGCACGCAAAACGTAAAGAATAAACAAGACATTACGAGAAAATGGGCATTCAACTTTTCTTTCAAAAGCTTGGCATTTGCATCCCATAATGTAACATCCCAGCAAGAAAGTACCATAAAGATCAAACCAGGCCGCCGCTGCCTGCTGATCTTATCTGGTTTACGACGGTCTGGGTTTTTTTAATGGTTCTGCATTGTTACACATGTCATCTTATTTACACTGCAAAAATATAGTTTGCTTGATAAAATCCTCATTACAATTATTACATAAAATATTTATTTAGTCAAAATAAGTATGCTATATTTTTCAACTTAAGTAGCTATAACATAATACTATTAAGTTGGATTAAATAATTTATTTCATTAAAATTAATCAAACAAAATAATTAAAATTTGAACACACAAATTTCGTAGATTTTTCCGCAAGATCCATCTTTATATATATTTTGGTTAAAAACAAGAACAGTTTGACTGTTATTATTATTAATATTTAATTATAAAATCTAATCACTGAACTCTGAAGCGCCCAACTTTCATGTATCATGCATTAAAAAGATCCACAAATAACCCACAAAACAAAATTCCAGAGTTAAATCATGTTAGTGGGAAATACATTACAGTGTCCACAATTTACCCACGGTATTTGTAGTCTTACTATGGAAACAGAAGAACTAATAAAACACACGTTTCTACTTTAATAAAAATCTTCATAAGTGAATTTTCTCATCCCTATTCTAAGAATGACCAACTTCCACATCGAGGTGTGAACAAGCACAAACAATAAAAGCCAATTTTATGAACAAATTAAATAACATTATTATTCCATCAGCAGAAATTGCCTTTGGTGAAGTACTTCTGCCGCAATAACACAATCACTTGTTTGTCATTCCATACACAACATCAGTAAACAATATATTCACACATAAGTGAAAACCAGCATATGCATTTAAATGGCTGTTGTTTCTTGTGTCTCTGGGCTGTAACAGCTAGGGAAGCTCAGGAAAGGCAAAGGTGAATAAAGTCAATACCAACAATATGAGAAGACTTGCTGCCAGCAAACCTAAACATCACTGGAGCTGATAGTGAGAAACAAGGAGAGATGGCTTTTGTAAACATGAAACAAATCTAGTGTAATAATGTTCTAAAAACTCTCAAATATTTGCAACACAGACGGGGATTTCTGGCTTTATTGCCAGCTGGCACGTATAGATTTACCTATTTTAAATGCCCCATGTGTCCGTATATAAGTGAATATGACTATAGATGTCAGATTAAACAATACTTTTATAGTTTGTACTGCTAATGTATGTAAATAATAAGTTATTAATCAATATATCCTGTATAATTTATATTTTTCATTTCATTGTTTTTCTTACTCAATGTCTTTATGGCTTTATGACTCCAATATTTGTCTTAGATATATTTATTAAGCTGCATTTTAACAGTTAAAACGTTGAAAAGAGTGCAATAGAAATAAATTGAATAAATAAAAAATACATACATTTTGTTTACCCTAGTAAAATGGATTTATGTGTGATGCACGTAGTCGCGAAATTATCTTAACGAAATCTGATTTCACGCCATCACTTGAGATGCATTTGTCACCAACAAGAGAGAAAAGTTTCAGAGAGTGTCTCATCGATATCTCAGTTATGAGATTAAATGGCGAGCAAATGGAGACTCGCTTAGATCTTAGATAATTCAATGTAAGTCTCAATGTAATAATTAAATACATGTCATAAATATATATAGAAAAAATCTAAATCTCACTTCTCCTAGACATCAAAGAGATCAAATGGACACAAGACTCATCTGTGTCTCAGAAAATTCTCATTATTAAAACTCAGAAATGTCTCCATTAGAGCTTGTGAGAGATCTCAACAAAAATCTCAGACTGATTTTTCCATATTAAGTCTACATGAAGTCAATATTATTAAAGATCTCAATGTCAACTCAAATATTTCTCATCAATTTTACTCAAATCCAGATTATTACAGTCTATTTATTTCTATTCTTTCAAGAGAAACATCTGAGACTACATTGATACATAAATGTAACACAGCTGACAACTTAATTGTCCGGAGGTATGAAAGAGCAACACCTGAGCAATAAGATTTTCCTCTGGTCTGTCTCCGCCGGAGTCTATAGGGTAGAGTCTGGATTACATAACTACAAACATCAAACCAAAAACATAATGGACCTGCTGAAAACATCTGGCAACCCGACAGTGCACAGTATATAACTGCACCTAGATGAATGCTTCACATCATAGCCAGAAACACAATCCCGGCGGTAAAATCAGTGTTACATACAGTCTCATGTGGCTTTAGTACAGGCTGATAATCTTGTGATAACTACATGAGTAGATTCCTGTGTTGACCCTTGTAATCATGAGTCCAGGCGTTCCCATAAACCCCTTTTATTAAAAGCACATTTTGGGTGAGGTAAGCATACAGTGAAATGCATCAGGAGCCTCCTCCAGACCTCACTCGAACATTCTCTGATGGATTAAATATGCTCCGGCGATCTCCATCATGTTATCCTCCTCTCATACCTGCCTTTAATAAGATTTCTATGCGTGTAAATAGCAAATAGTTTATTTGAGCTCAGAGATTCGTATTAACGGGTTCAAAGAAGCATTACGGTTTCAATGCTTGGTCTTATCGAAGTGGTAAGTGCCACATCTAACATCTCTTAGCATTTCAAAACCGCAGATAAGGCGGTGACATTTAACGAAATTTGAGGAATCAAAACCAGCAACAAAACATTTAAAGGGTCACAAACTGCCCTGAACATTGACTCAATATATAATGAAAGTGGGTAACGAAAAATGGTATGGATCAAAAGATTTGACGTCCTTAGCGGGGTTTTATTTGAAAATCTCAGTCTCAGAAAATACAACGTTTAAAGAATGTATAAAATTTGAATTTGAGCAAACTTGATGAAAAATGATGACGTTCATCTTAAGATCTTTAATGATTTTTGACCTTTTATTGCAGATTTGACAAATCTGAGCTCAGCGTGAGATCTCTTCTGAGACTCAAACGGAGACATTTGTGATTTATTTTCTCTTTCTCTATCTAAGACAAAGATAAGACAAAAGCTGCCACTTGCCCTTCGTTTAATCATGTGGATGTCTAAGAGACATATTGAGATATTAAAAAGATCTCATCTGTGATTTACATGTATTATATGCTTTCAAATATTCAAGCTCACGTTGAGATCTTCAATAATATTGACTTTGGATTGCAGACTTGACCTATCTGAGCTCAGATTGAGACGTTGTTTTCTCTTTCAGAGGAGAAAATATTTTCATTAGACAACTGTTCATATTCACAGTTAACTCCAACAGTCCTAAATGCGATAAACTTAATTGGAAAACGTGTAAAAAAATCACGTTATTTTTACTGATAATTTAATTGTCCATTTGTTTATTATTAAAGAATAAAAACTGCTCGATCTGACGACAAAACTGTCAGCAAAAACACTCTCGGATAAGTGAGTTTTCTCCTAATGCGAATAAAAGCGACCCTGTCACAGTTACGCAAGAAAAACGATTTCCTTTCATGGCGAAGTCGCCGAACAAAAGGAAAAAGATGAACGTAGCCAAATCCTACAGAATGTCTTCCAGGGCTGAACAGCTGATAATTAAATTCTGATGTGGGTCTGACATCATCTCAGCTCATGGGCAGCACCAGATGTCAAGCCAGCCTTCAGCTACAACATCTCTAATGTAAACAAGCTCTTTGCACCACCATGCAAACACAAAGTACAGATGTATGATTGTTTTACTTTCGGAACACTCATCACATGAGCAGGCCATGGTTAGGCAGGGGTGCAGAGGTCTCCTCAAGGGTTCATAGATCCGTCCAGAACGCATTCGGTTACCGGCTCACATCTTACACAAAAATGTACACGGACTGTCGCCTTTCATTTCCTGTCGAGTACAACAAATCAAAACAGCCAGAGCCTGCGAAGGGAAAACTGGTCTCACGGCCTGTATATTGTTTTTTCTTTATTGCTCACTTTTAGAAGCTTAACTGCAATCTTACTAAACACCAGCTTGGTGATATGAGTCAAAGGTTAGGTTTATGCTGTTTTAATTAATGAGACTTTCTAGTGCCAACAAAAACAGCCATCTTGGAATCTCTTACGTTGTGTTGCCAAATCTACAGTTTTCCCACCACATTGGGCTTCTGATAAACTCTTTTTTCCATGAGGGTATCAGAAGGGCATCTTCAGATTTGTTATTTGGGATAAGGTGATTGGGTCAGTTTTGATTGGCTATTGAAGTGGTTTTGGCATGCAGATCTGGCAACCTGGCTCATAAGCATTGAAATAGAAACAGTATGCACACAAAACAATTATCCACCAACCTAAACAGATTTTTATACACTCAACTTGTTGCAAAACAGGCTTGTCTGCGATGTCTCAAAGAGACAGTTAACCTAAAAACACCTGTTGACGCTATTGTTCTATTAAGTATATTCAAAAAAGGAAGATCCAAAGGAAGATCTTTGGGAAACATCTGATTGGTGTGTGTTAATTGGTTCTCAACATTCTTCAAAATATCATCTTGACCCTATTGTTCTATTAAGTATATTCAAAAAAGGAAGATCCAAAGGAAGATCTTTTGTGAAACATCTGATTGGGGTATGTTAATTGGTTCCCAACATTCTTCAAAATATCTTCTTGACCCTATTGTTCTATTAAGTATATTCAAAAAAGGAAGATCCAAAAGAAGATCTTTGGGAAACATCTGATTGTGTGTGTTAATTGGTTCTCAACATTCTTCAAAATATCTTCTTGACCCTATTGTTCTATTAAGTATATTCAAAAAAGGAAGATCCAAAGGAAGATCTTTTGGGAAACATCTGATTGGTGTGTGTTAATTGGTTCTCAACATTCTTCAAAATATCATCTTGACCCTATTGTTCTATTAAGTATATTCAAAAAAGGAAGATCCAAAGGAAGATCTTTTGGGAAACATCTGATTGGTGTGTGTTAATTGGTTCTCAACATTCTTCAAAATATCATCTTTTGTGTTCAGCAAAAGAAGAAATTCAAAAGGCTCCTAATGATATGACTGTGAATAATGACAAAGGTTTTATAAAACAGACACACATTTTAGTACAGATTAGAACAATTTGCTGCATTGTTCAGCGAGAGCAGCTTAAAAAAAACGAAAGTTGACTGCGATCGATATTCAGAGTCTCACGGTTTCATCATCAGCGTGCATAGTGACGCAAACCAAAACTGGAAAATAACGTAACAGATAAAATCATCTCAATGGGTTCTCAAGTCCATCAGGCTCTTACAACTTTTCTTCTGCGCTTATATATCACACGTGTCTCCTCCTTTGAGTCTGGCTATCCTGTGTTATTTGGGGGTTTGGAGCGGAGTGAGTTTTCGTTAACGTGAATCAGCAGAGCCGGGTTGTGATGGATCGGAAAGTAGAGATGAAGCCGATTCTCAGCGACGGAGGCCATCGATTCCTGCCAGGGCTTCTTAAGCCTTCAGCTCGATGGGTCAATATGGATTTGATATACTTGAGTTTGAAAACCAACCCGGGCTTGGTGAAAACATACAGGCCGTATAACGCGAACTCTGCCGGCCATCCGCGTCAGCAGAGAGAGCATTAAAATGACAAAAGTGGCTTTGGGATGCAGATATCGACTGGGACGGTGTTTGCCGAGTTTGTCTCGCTGATAATGTCCGTGCCGGAGAGGATAACACGCCGCTATGAAACTCCTGCAGGCACCAAAACATTGTGTGTAATCACATTTCCTGGGAGCTAGAGAGAGAGAGAGAGGAAAGATATCTCCGTGAGACGGATTAGTAGAAGCCTGGAGATACACACAGATGAGGATGAGCTCATGAGCTGCAGAGACCTTTAGATGCTGAAGAGCCATCGTATGCATGCCTGCGTCTGCAAAGAGCCTAGATGAGTGTACCTCATGATTTCCTTCAGTGCAATTTAAAGGGGAAACTTCCCAAAAAAATGATTCTGTTATCATTTATTTATATATGTGTCAATCAAAACCTGTAGATGCGTCTTTCTTATGTAGAAAAAACAATTATGTAGAGATCGTCGAGATTATGTAATGGAAGAAAATTGGTTTTACCATTCTTGAAAATATCTTATTTTGTGTTCTGTAAAAATAAAAATATACAGATTTGAAATGGAATAAAATCAGCCAATAAAGACATCATTTTCTTTTTTAGCAACGCTACCACTTTAAGGCCTTAGATATAAAAAGTATATTTCAAATGTAAACAGAAATGAAGTTTTTATCTAACATTGCAAATATTTGATAAACCACCCACACATAACTGCATTTACAAAAACATTTCAGTCTGACCAGCAGCCAGGCCAAGAAACCGTTTTTAGGGTTCATCTCTACATTTTTGATACACTTCCAGCATCAAAGATCTTCCACAGGATTTCCTCGCGTCCGTAAATTCAGCTCGACTCCGCAAGGCTCAAAAGCTCAAGGTTATTTACAGTTTTCTAACAGCTGTCATATGGCCGTTAACGGCAGGAAAGAATGTGCACGTCGTCAACCTTTGACATCGAAAGCCCAATAAATCGGCAGGAAGCCACCGAACCGAAGATTGATTATCTGATCCTCCTCAGCTACTGTCACGGCTACAGAAGGATGACTTTCATAAAGATGAAACTATTCTTTATTGGGGGGTTTTCACAGTGCTTGCGAAACTAAAGTCTTCCTAAGGTTGGGAAAAGTAATACTGGAACGTAATGGTTTCGATGACAAACGGTTCAAAAACGCCCTGGTCCTGCAGATGGAACATTACACTCTCAGAATCTTCTGTGAATCTAAGATTTGCACATTTATCAGGCTTATCCGATTTAAACGTTAATGACACGTTTTTACAATTACAAAGGTGAAAACTATTTTCTGCTCTCGACACCTAACCGCAGGAAACATATATCTAATATAACGTCTTTCACAATATCAAAATTAAGGTTGTTTCATAAATCAATTCAACAAAGGTGCTACAGATTCTTCATGAGAGGGATCTCTTACCTTTTTGGGTTGGCACCACAAGACGTTGATCATTACCCGAGCGAATGAAGGTAGGGGGTGCCAAACCTGTGGTGGTCTTGTAGGCAACAAGAAGAGGTTTAAACTTGATGTGAGCATCTATAGGGAGCAAGTGAAACTTGATGAAGAGAGGTGTGACGGGTGCTTTAAGTTCCTTGATGATCACACTTGTCACCGCATTCTGTATTTTTGGGTGAACTTTTACTTTAAACTGTGTAAAGCAGTCAAATCCAACGTGATAACCCAACGTTAGTGGCACACTTTTACTTCTATTGATTTCCTGGAGCTCAGTGTTTAGAGCATGGTGCTTATTACACAAAAGACATGATATCAATCCCAGGGATTGCACAGCATAAAGAAAATGTAAATGTGTAATGCAATGAAAGTGTCTTTGGATAAAAGTGTTAATGTAATGTTTGGACACAAAACCAATGCAATGGAATGGGTACCAGCTACTAACATTCTTCAAAATATCTTTGTTTGGTTTCTGCAGATGAACAACCTACAGGTTTGAAATAACAAGAAGGTAAATATTAGAGAAAACAAATGTTCATGTTTTGGTGAACTTTAAGCTGAATCAATTCCAGTATCATTAAATTCTCACTGTTTTCATGCGTATCTCCCGGCATTTCACCATCACCCTGGCAGAGAACAGAAGATGGTAGAGAACATTGAGCGTTCACAGGACGCTGCTCAAATGACAGCTGAGAAATGGTCATCGTGTTGGGTGCGATGAGGGAGGGAGCGTCCTTGAGGAATTCCAGCGTGATGTTTATTAGGCAGACACAGATGAGCGCCTGTAATTACTGCTGAATTCAAGAGCTTTGAGTGATGACACACACACACATACACACACGCACACATGCAGACGCACACACTAACACACAAACACACACCAGTTTCACTCTGAGTGATGCCACTGTCAAAAGCAACGAGACTGGAAACTGTCACAATCTGCCAGAGAAATAAATCCTCTCTTTATTATTAGCCAACAATAAAACCAGGAGGAGAAATGAAGGCAATGAGCCGTTTATATGACTTAAAACACAAAACATGGAGGTTTCCAGAGGTGTATTTCACTTAACAGGGAACAACTTTTAAAACCCATACTATTATTTCCGACAAAGAAAAGAAAAAATTTACTCATCCTCATCCCATCCCAGATAAATGACTTCCTTTGTTTAGGTAACACATCTGGCCTCAAATCGGCAAAATGTTGCTTTGTCTTTTAAAGTTGAACCTTAAACCATTCACAAATCTCATGGAAAACAGCAGACTGAAATTCTCTTTAACAAAACAAAAGAAAATAATACAGGGTTGGAAAAACAAAGAGTAAGTGTCAAGTTAAATTTCATCAAACAGAAGAAAAACAGCACAGAAAATTCAAAGTATTGTCTCAAATAAAACATGCGTTGCTGAAAAGTTTGAAATTCCGTTTCTGTTGAAACACACTATGGATGAGTCCATGATGGAAGGGAATATCAAAGACTCGAGTGTGAGAACATTTGAGAGCTGCGTCTGAACATAACAAGACTCACGAAAGCATATTTGAAAGACTTTTAGATTTGGAAAATGAAAACCCTTAGACATCTTCATATCCGTATTATTCCCTCCCCTCCTCCTCCGGAACAATCTGATCTGTGTTTAAGTCGTAGTTAAGTGACGCTCAAGGTCTAAAGCAGGATAATGTGCTGAAGATGTGAGAAAAGCAAAATTATTCATGGAAACGTTCTATGAGAGAATCTGTATTCAAGACAATCCAGAAAAGATGGACAGATTTAGGAAGTTGAAGAGAGATATAGAGAAAGATTCAGTCTTTGTGATTTAAGTAGAAGTTCAAAGCGTAAAAGATGATGAAATAATCAAAAATATAATCTTTAGGAAAATCTATATCCATTATAATTATTTCTTAAGAGGATAGTTCAGCCATTCCTCCGAAGTCATCTTTCTTCTGCAGAACACAATAGAAAATACAATAGATATTTTGAAGAAACAACACTGAACACATTTCACTTCTCAAAATATCTTCTTTTGCATTCCTGGACTTCAGCAATATGAGAGTAAATAAATGGCAGAATTTGTATTTTTGGTTACCAGCAAACACATTCGGATGATATGCTGAAAAACAGAATGAATATCCATAATCTGGATTTCCCAGACTCCTTCCAAACACCAAGTGTTGAGCACACTGCTGATCAAGTCAACACAAACAATTTACAATCCCGTAAACATTTTACGATTGGTTTTCTGGCGCTGTATTCGGCAGCTACAGAGCTCTGGTGAAATGAAGGGAACCTACACTGAAAACAACACGAGGATGCGCCGGCTAAAGCCGGATATTGAAAAAACAGTGCAGTGCAATCCATAAATCTGTCCGTGAAATTACATTTCGTTCTTAGATGAAGTCCAGTTCTCTGACTCGGCACACAGTGCAGCTCAAAAACATCTCACATCGGTGAGAAGGTTGGCTAAACTCAGGAACATTTGGCTTAAGTTTACAGTTTTCCCTTCAATGTTTGTTTTCTCGGAGCAATTGTGGTCAAAGTTTTACACGTCGAGCGTAAGAGTTAAGTCTGTTTTAGATTATATTAAGTTCAACTCATATTACACAAGTGTGAAGCTCATAGAATCTTGTTTTGTTTAGTGTTAATGAGCTGAAATCATGAGCAGCTCGCAGTTGATTTTGCACTAATATAATGTGTAATAAACACAACAACAACAAGTGTTCACTGAGAGTTTGTCACGATCCAGAGACTTTTGTCTCAAAATATCAAAGAGATGATGTTGAGTCTGACATGAATTGTAAGATGAATTCATCTATACTATTTATGTTAACAAATAAAATGTTTTCTGTATTTAAACACTTTTATATTATAATTCTTAAATCAAGAGCACATATCTAGTTGAGCAGCGAGATTATTTTTTCGAAATAAAGTCTGTTTTTCAATATGTATTCTTTAGTGTTCTTGTGTCCTCATGTTCTTGCTCTATGTCATCAATAAAGAACACAAGAACATAGAACAGATGAAAGTATCTCAATGTGTTCTTGATATCAAAGATGCATTAATGCAGACCTGTATGTACACATTAATAATGGCTGGGTTAAAGCAGTTCAATTTAGAACCCAGTAAACATTGGACAGAACACATGTTACCCAGAGTGTAATATTTTTGGCTGGGTTTTTCTTAATCTCTTCTATGCCTTATTGTAAATCAAGTCAATTAACGTTTATTTTAGAAAATGTTTAGTTTGACCAAAAATAATTGTTCATAAAAATATCAACTCAAATCAGTAACAATATAGAATATATATATGAATAATTAAAATAGTAAAAATTTTATTTATTCATATGAAATACAAAATAGTTAATAAATAGTTAATAAACCTTCTTCACAATATGTAGCAACAAATGTCAACGATATACATACCTAGATAAATCTTACGTAATATCAAACTGAACAGATAAAATTATGTACAATTACATATTGCAACTTGTCGATTCTGGATAAAACGGTCTGCCAAGTGAATAAAATAAAAAAAAGAAATGTATTAATCCCTAATTTTGTGTAATGGCTGTAACTGTAACTTACGTTAAGGTTGCTGGTCATCTAATTTACATAGTTTATGTTAATCAAGACACTGTTGTGTTGCAAAATGTTAAAAATTCTACTAATTTTAATAAATATTCACTAAAAACATATTTTTAAATCGCTTGGCTTTGACCCTTTGTTTTATAAAAAACTCTTTAAAAAAAACAGCGATGGGCAAAAACAACCCAGTGGGTACAAGCCAACACCTAGAGAAAACTGAAACTACCCAAAAAGTGTTCAACATGAGGAAAATAACCCAACAAAGCAACCCAACAGACTCAACACCGGGTCATGGGTTAAATAACCCAGACATTTTTAGTTTACCTATTCCATAGCACTTTAAAGTCCCAATAGTCATAGCAGCATGTGAATTTAAGTTTGTTCTTATGAGTTTGAAGTTTCAAAACTAATCATCACAGGAAACACAAGTTCGTTCTTTGCTCTTTCGGAATTTTAAAACAATTTAGGTATAATGCTCAAAATGGGAAACATCTAAATCTGACTTTTTATTCATTTAAAATCAATTTTTATGCCATTTTACCTGCTATAGGTGTAAACTTAATCTTCATAAATTTTTAATAATAAAAGTTTAATAAAAATAAATAAATAAATAAAAATAGTCCGAAATATTTTTAAACTTGATTATGACAAAACTTAAAATTAAGATTATTTTGCCCAATGTTGAAATCACGATTATGTAACCTAATTACACATTGACTTTTCAAATGAGTTGGTAAATAGATAAATTATTAATAAATAAACATATTTCACCATAACAATCCAATTACAAATCAACGTCAAGTCACTTCGCTTCACTGGAATATGGAAAAGATATTCAAGGTGAAGTGAAGTGACGATACAGCCATGTATGGTGTACCCATTCTGTGAATTCGTGCTCTGCATTTGACCCATCTAAAGTGCAAAGATATATTAGTGAACACACACACAACAGTGAATACACACACAAACAGTGAACACACACACAAACCGTGAACACATACACACCAACCGTGAACACACACACACACCAAACATGAACATATGCACACAATAGTTAACACACACAATACAGTGAAGACACACACATCAACGATGGACACAAACACACACACACACACACACACACACACACACACACACACACACACACACACACACACACACACACACACACACACACATACACACACTCACTCTCACACACACACACACACACACACACACACACACACACACACACACACACACACACACACACACACACACACAGTGGTGAACAAACACACAGCAGTGAACACACACTCACAGCAGTGAACATACACACAGCAGTGAACACACACACAAAGCAGTAACACACACACACACACACACACACACACACACACACACACACACAGCAGTGAACATACACATAGCAGTGAACACACACCAACTGTGAACACACACACACACACACACACACACACACACACACACACACACACACACACACACACACACACACACACACACACACACACAAACAACAGTGAACAAACACACAGCAATGAACACACACACTAGTGAACAAATAATGTTATTTTAACACAATATTTTTTCTAACTGGACTATTTAGTTTTTAAAAAAAATTGTTGAAAGCCAAAATTTTAGCTAAAAATGGAATATGAATAACAACACAGTCCTATACGTTTGTACTAAAAAAATTAGGAAAACCAGAAAGAAATGTCTCATAACGCAACTTTAAAATTATAGTCACTCAAAAACAATATTTGTCATGAATTTTTAACTCTCTAGTTTTTCAAATCTGTAATTCTTCTTTGCTTGTTTGAACACAGAGAAAGGTATTTAGAAGAATGCTTATAACCAAACAATTCTTGGACCCCACTGACTATCTTCAAGGGGCACTCAAAATTGGCACTCAAAATGACCCCAGGACGTTTTTTTGCCCTACACTCTTCAAGGTATCTCGTTTTATGCTGAACGAAACAAAAGAGAATGTTTTCTCACTGTAGTTTTTTGGAGTGTCTCTCCCCCAACTCTATACCAAAGAGCCAATATCATCAAGTCCTGCAATGAAAACAATTTCAATAACCCTTTACAACCCCCAAAATTATGGGGGACTGCAATTTTCTCAAGATGCTTTGTTAAAACTTGTCTTGTTAAGAGAGAAGAGCACAACAGGACCTCCAACGTCCGACCGACATCCGCTTATATTTTCAGTCACATCCGCATGAACACGACGGGAAAGCTAATTACCACGCGCTATTCAGTTAATGAGTCATATCACAAACCCCTCAACACCGCCCAAACTAAACAAACAAACCAGCCTAAAACTCAATTCTTTATTCCTAATCCAATCTGAAACATCATTTGTCTGAGCAAACACTTCTCGAACGAAGGTTGGTCGTCACATGTCTGGCAAATCCACAGAGATTGGTCTTCATCCGACGCCCGGGTCCGCCAGCTCCCCCACAACACAATGAAATCTCTCATAAAATTCACCCTGGGTTTGGATTCGGCGGACCCGCCGTGAGGAGCTTGGGATCTTTCCCAAAAGCATGTTGGAAATCAGGAAATTCTCCATTTACAGTTTTGAGGCCACACCGAGTGTTCCGCGCTGCTTCCGATCGTCTGAGTTGTCAACAAGTGAACGAGAAATGAGCTGTGAAATTATCATGCATGAATTTACCCTGCGTCAACACGCTGGCATGAACTGGAGGATGAACCGATTATAAGCCACATCAAATACAACTGCATACAAACAAGAAATGAAAGACGTGTCTTTAAGAAAGAAAAAGTTTATCCGAAAATGAAAGGAGTCATGATTTACACACCCTCTTGTTTGTTCCAAAGCTGTGTGTAGATATGATTTTCTGTGGAACACAAATGTGGAAGGGTTTAAAGAATCATCGTTCATTGACCAGGGCCTGTCAAGCTCCAAAAACCGAAAGAAAACATCATTTAGAAAAGATAAATCTTGCACTGCAAACCGTCTGAATCCTAAAATCAATGTCATGTATTTTGTTTTTGAACATTAAACGTGACAACATCTGTTAGTAATAAATGTGCGTATGTGAAATGTTCTTCACGAGAAACATCAAATAATTTACGACAGTCTTAACAGTCGTTGCATGGCAACAATTTCCACAAAAAATATAACAGCCCTATTACGAACAAGATATTTACACTGATGCATTTATATACAAAGCAATGTTGTACATTTTTATGAGCATTCCCTGGAGAACAGACCCGTGATGTTGGTGTTGCTAGAGCCACATAATAGTATTCGAGCTAGAAGAAAATAACGGGGAAGATAAAAGAGCATTACACATGAGAAAATAATGACAGAATATCTTCAAACAATACTCAACATAGAAGAACTCCACATGTTTTATATTTTAGTTTTTTCTTTTTGCCGAACATATCTGAGCGAAACTCAAGCCAAACATTAAGACCCCTTCATCTGGAGTTGGAGTGAATTCTAGCAGACTTTGGCTCTCTGATATTTGTCCTCTCTCATCTACCCCTTTGATCCCAGTGCAAATCTTTGCCTTCCAAACCTCTGTGTCTTCCCTCGCTCACATCATCCCTTTCTAATTAAGGCCAGGATCTCGCCCTGAGACCTAGACTTTGCCTGCTTGTGTACACCCCGAAAATAATCACGCCAGTTTTAGCCCGGCCAGACCGAGAGGAAGGAAGGAGATATTTTACTTGATTCAGCTTGACTGATGATGAAAGCAACATTACCGCTGAGCAGAACCCTTTTCCCACCAAAACAATGCCATGCCATCCGAGGAGGTCTTTGAAACCGGACAGAGATCCATTAGCGTCTCCAAAACATCTGTGCCCACGAGCGCAGAAAGCCACAAACAAGTGCGATACCTCTGGGGCGGGTGCAGGGAGGTCTATAAAACCCTGGACGAAATGTTCCCCTTCGTTTCCATGGCAGATCCTTCAGAAAGACGTCATTTGAAATCACCGGTTTTGAAGAACATGCTTGCGTCGTGTGCTTACACAACAAAGAGAAGGTTTTATAATGACAGTGAAAATACTGACACAGTCACATGGATAAAAGATCTGGTCATCCAAATGCTGAGTTTAAGTTGTTCGAATCTGTTGCCCTCCTTGTTGGATTGAAAGTGGATAACAAAATAAGAAAATACACTTTTTTTGTCCTTTTTCACAATTTGGATCATTAAGTCCATATGTCGTATCCTGTAATGTATAATATTACTTTGGACTTTAAGTACCATTGTTTATGATTACTTTCATTTCCTCACAATCAAAAGTGTTTATGTATTTATTATTTTGCTGATCTTCAACTAAGTGTTGTTTAATATATTTTAGTTTTCATTTAAAGTAGTTATTGGTTTTAAGGGAGAAAGTATAGGGATGTGTGATGATTGTGATTGGTCGAATGTGCGCCGGTACGTCATCACGAATCACCTGTGGGTCCACGCGATGATTCATTCACATAAAGTCAGCTTGTGGAGAAGCATCGTGTGACGAGTTGTTTTATTCTTTTCTCCTTTAAAGGAGTACTACACATAAATATCACTTTAGTTTCTAATTTTAGTTTCTGGTTCTCAATTGACTTACAATAAACATTATTTTCTACATTTATGGCAGAATCTCAGAGATACAGAGATCACAATGAGACTCAATGTGATTTTACAAAAACGTAAACTATGAATCTAAAGCATGTAATATTTTTCTTTCATTATCATCATAATCATTATTTAGGAAATGTTTCCCATTATTCTTGCGCAGTGGAAGGTTTGAAAATGTGTTGACACCGAATGACCTATTTCCTTTATTAAAATATTTAAAACAATAAACCTTTGTGATCTTATAATGAAATGATCTTTTTATCCAAGTGTCAAACTACTGAAAACAACTACTGATCAGGAGGATGACAATGGTTAAAGGAATTCGAATAAAGGCGACAATCTGAAATTGAATTTAGTGATAATTGTTGTGTAAGTATCAGTTGTGATTTAATTATCGATGTGCAACGAGGGTTCTAATGCATATTCATGTTCACATTTGTCATCCTCAAACCACCAACTGGGTGAAATTCTGCAAGTCAATTTGTCAAAACAGCAGAACATTTTCACCTTATCTCAACCCAACCGCCTACCCTACTTTAATTTCGTCTTTTATTTTGGGGGAACCAAAAGAACATTTAGAAATCATTTTCTAACACAAAAATCAACAAAAGTCTTTCCAGGGCGCCCGCCTCTGTGACTGAGTGTGGCAGATACATTATGCAAGCAGTCGCCATGACGACAGGTAACAAGCATCCGGAAAAAACGAATTTTGTTCTGTGAAACTACCAACAGCATCCTAAAAACCACGATGGCAAAAAAGATCAAATATAAGAGATAAAACCATAAAGGCGAGGAACAGCATGCCTGATGAACAAATGCGTGGCTCTTTCAACATTTATGAGGTTGGGGTGATGTTTAAGAGGATAATATCACTGAAGGCCCAGCGGGGTGACCTTTAAAGTGAGCATCGTTCCTGTAAGTACTACACCACGACTGAGTCATCCTTCTGAGTGTTAAAGGTTCAGTAAAACAATCGAGCTGTGACCCGAGCGTTCGGCCCATTGTGCGATATCTCTCTGCACTGTCATCTCATTCCACTCTCATTCCACTCGGATGCCTCTGACCTTCCCAGAACAATAGAGCTGGTGAGTTAAAGGTTTGCTGCCCTGTAAGCGTGGCTGATGGACGCTCACCCTCTCTCTCTTTACTCTCATGCGCTCCAGAGACATTAATGCCACGCTCGGGATCGTTTTAAGAGCTTGCTGTGAGACGCAGGGAAACTCAAAACCAGACAATTAAATGAAGGATTTGACTTAGTGCCAAAGCACGAAAAACATTATAAATGCCCTTTGAGTCTGAGTTAGGTTTCCAGAGAGGTTATTAAGACGCAGCTCATTTTTATGATGTACATATTTACATTTTGTTCTAAATTATTATGCAAGTGACATATCAATAGAATTTCAAAACAATAAACCATCTGATTTTTGTTAATAGATGTGAGAAATAAAGCAAACAAAAATCTGAGTGTTAATTGTACAAAAATTCTATTGATATGTCACTTAACAATTGATATGTCACTTAACAATTGATATGTCACTTGCTTAACAATTTTTGTGAAATTAAGAGAAATTAAGAGATTATTTCCCAACTTTTTTTTCTTTTTACTGTGCATTACAATGTTTGTGCATTCCCGCTGCAGTTAGTTTGATTTGATTAAACTATAACAACAAAATATATGTATAATCAATACTAAACAATACATTAAACGGTAAAACTATTTTAAAATATGTTAATCTTTACAAAAACTCTTCAAATATAAACTCCTACAATATACATTATTATGAATTTTGATATTAAAAATAAAATGTATGTTAAAATTAGGAAATGTATTAAGTAGCAAGTCATATAGTAAAAGACCAAAATAAAAAAAGAATAAAACACATAATGTACTTTGACTCAGTTCACATGTCGGCCGCTTAAACAAGATCAATAAACTGACATTGTGTCCAAAAAAGCAGAATAGTTTAACAATACATCATTATTTTGTGTAATATGTTTTGACATATCATACCCCGTTATATGATTATACCGATCTGGAGTACAGAATTAAACAAGAACTTAAATAATCCCTTGACTAAACTTCAGCCACATTCCCTGCAGGGCTATATGCAGAAAATCTCATATGCCGTGTGTTAAATGTGACAATCAAAGATAATGCAGCACATGTAATATTTATACCATTATATGAGTGTACTCCAGGCTGCAAGCCGCCAGAGAAGCAATTACTCAGTCATGTCTGTGCTCGCAACCCTCCTGGAGGGATCGCATTAATCTTATAAAGGACTTGAGAACGGGAAAGAAAGAAGACACATTTATCTAAAGATTTCTTTGAGATTTTCTGCCACGGTGATAATGTCACCCCGAGCGGCTGCTGATGAGACGGACGCTCTGCAATGTTCTCCAGGATCACTGTGTGATGGACAGCCTTCTTTTTTTTTGCTATGGTCTGTAATCCAAACTAAGTGTGGACGCTATCATGATCAACATGTTTTCTCACACGCAATGTTGATCTGCTGTCTTCTGTCATTTCAAACCTGTATGACTGAAGAACATAGAAAAAGATATTCTTAAAAATGTTGGTAAGCAAAATAAACATTGACCTCTCCAGTATGGGCACAAAACCAATGCGAGGGAATTGGTTCTCTAAAATATCTTCTTTTGTGATCAGCAAAAGAGAGAAAGAAATACAGGTTTGAAATAAATAATAATAAATACATTTGTAAAAACGTATCTATCGTTGAACTTTATTTCATACAACCTGTCATGAAAATCGAATGCACAAATTACAGCCAATCAAAGAATCTAATGGCAGAAACAGGACCAATCAGAATTCCCAGCGATAAAAAAGAAACCAAGCTACTTACAAGTTGTCTTGTGGCTTCATGGTCACAGCTCAAAAAGTTTGTTGTAATGGTTAGAACGCATGACTAGAGTACTAATGACCATAGACCATTTTTAATAGACAGCATGAGTCTTCCTGGAAAAGCTCATAGCCCATAATTGTCAAAATGAAAGTCATGTGTCAATCTAACCCTTTCTTTCTACTGTAGAACGCAAAAGAAGATATTTAAAAAAATGTAGGTAACTGTTACCCATTCGCTTACGTTGGTTTGGTGTCCATGCAATAGAAGCGATTGGATGCCACTCCTGTTCGTTTACCAACATTCCGAAAAATATTTTTATTTTGCGTTTGGTGGAACAGATGAAATGAAATGAAGGTTTGAAATGACAAGAGGGTGAGGAAATAAAGACAATTTTGGAAAACTATCACTTTAATATGTACTGCAGACATCACTTTTGGCCACTATTGTGCACTCAGTTCTTGAAATGAATAGCAAGCAGTTCATCCTCTATCACATGAGTTTCTCACTCGTTTCTCCCCAACACCATAAACACCAACTTTTTCCGCTTGTGCATGACTTCATATATTTTGTTTCTGTTACAGCATCGTTTGCCTCTTTGCACAATTTGTTCCTCATGCATTAGTTCTGCACACTGTATGTGGCTGCAGATGAATGGAGGAACCTTTTGACTTGACACAAGCTGTATTTAAAACGCGCGCTCAGACAACATAATGCACGTCACCGTAATGACAGACTGTGACTATTTATCACACAAACTTATCAATGCGGCAAGGACGCTTGTGAAAAGTACCATCCTATAAACAGAACACGTGTGCGCTCAAGTGCACAAACTTACAGAGTCAATATGCAAATGTAAAAGCAGTGTGCAGTGGGGGAAATATCAATCACAGAAGCTTAAGGTGTGTTCAAACATATGGGAGCCATCTGGGAATGAAGGCCAACTAACATCAGCGCTGACATCCACCTGCACGGATGTCCCAGGATGAGACCACCGCATCAACGGTCACAAGGTCACATCAGTACAGAGCGAGAGAGATAAAGAAAGACCTGCATGAAAGAATTCAAAAGGACATGTTATTCACATCAGAATGTGTACAGACTTTTTATTCCGTCCAGAAGCAACAAATCCAATTTAAAGTGAAATTTGCTCATAAATATCACGTTTCCTAAAACTCTGAATGCATCTGAATCCCAAAGGTGCTTAAAGACAATCAGACAGGAGTTTGTTCTTATAATAACGTTCTTGGCATTTTTGTGTGCATCGGATAAGCGTGTGTAGTCGAAGACATGTCAAGAATAATGATGTTCTCAGCATCCAGGTTGGCCGGCGTGATGTCTGGATCATTTATTTCAGGGTTAAAGGGAAAACGATGATAACCCGGCATCGGTTCAAATAAGAGCATGTGGTTTAAATAAAGACCAGATAGTGAATATCCAGAGCTATGACTCACAACACAGCGTGAGTAATATTATAAGTTATTTATACAAACTTCAGCAATTAGATAACCATGTAGTCAAGTCTGCTTTCAGATAATTCAATTGACTAAATACAAATTAAAAGAACTTGTGTTTTTTCCTTTTTGGATGAAAATCAAAGTCATGATTCATCTGGCATCAGTGCAAAAGCAGCTTTACGTTTCATTATAAAAGTTAAGAAAGTCTACAAACAATACAATTTATAATAAATCTCCATTCAGTATTTAAGCAATTATTTCCACTTCAAACAGTCAACCATGTCATGATTAGTTGCTATATGAAAATACATGATTTTTATGATATGATTTCTGCCAATTCTATTGGTTGAGTTGTCATTGCATACCAGCCTAGGCAAATAACATTGACGCTGTTTTTTAAGTTTTTTATGATCAAATTTGAAAAGGCACATTCAAAATCTCAATAAATCAAGCATATAACAACATTTTCACATTTTTGGGACTGCGAGTTAATAAGTGGAGGTGTACAACTCGCATCACGATCAGATATGATACACATGATTGGGGTCACGATTGCAGTTGTATCATGATAATTGTCAACATCTAAAAGAGGGAAACTACCACTCAAAACAAAAATTCCTCTTAAAACATTAACAAACTTGTTCTTTTACATTTGACAACATTTTAGGTTTAATTGAACAATTTTTGGGCGCACTAATAAAAAAATGTTTTGACATTTTGTTAATATTAATGTTTTGGGGGAAAACTTGATTATTACACCTATAAAAGCTTGTATCTGGCCATCTGTATTTTAGAAATAATAGTTCACTTGATTTTGAATAAATACTTTTATTATAATTAACATTTACATTAATTTATTAGGCACGTGCTTAATCCAAAGTGACTTACATGAAGTGTGCCGTGGCCAACTATTATAAACATGTTTGGTAAATCATTTAAGGGGAACTTAAAACCTTTATTTTATTTTATTTGTCTTAAATTTTTGCTTTTTAAATTATTTTTGACTATTAACCTATATAATTTGTATTAAATTACGTATAAGAGATCACATTATCTACATACATAAGATGCAATTGAACTTGAAATATTATCATCCAAGTTGTTCATTTTTTTAATTTTGTTCATCGAATCATGACCCTAACATAGCGATGAACTCGTTTTGTATATTGTGTCGAAACGTCTACTGAGTGTATCAACATTAACTTCCATCTTCCTGCTCAGCCCAACAAAGCTCATTAAAAAAAGCCCCACACATCGGTGCAGCATTTACTGGGTGTACCTGGCACCCAGGAGAGCGGCACGAGGATGCGAGGAAAGAGGAAACAGCAGAGAGTGAGTTAGCGTTCATTACACGCTCCACTAACTCCAACACAGCGCCATCTCACAGCTCCAACCATCAGTCACGGTGACACTGTCCTCAATGCAGTCCTGTAGACACGGACCATCACTCTCACAAAGCTCTGTCCCCTACGGGGCCCACAAACACACGTACACTACGACATACACCCCAGATGAGTCCTATCAAATCAAGTCATCTATACACACAGCAAACTTTCACAATGCAAAGCAAGAACGGCAAACTAAATAACTGTATCATTATTATATCGGCCTTGCATTTTTGTAATCAATTACAGGCCGAGTTCATCTCAAGGTGTCTTTAAAGTTCGGACCATTCACACGCTGTCTCAGAGAATCAAATTATACCAAAGATTCCGCTCTGACAAACGGCCCGTGGCTCAACGGGACGTCCTCTGGACGGGATCCTGCGTACCGCCGCCGAGCTCATCACCGTTCATTATGGCTTTGCTATCAATATGTAATTATCTCCAAAGTGTTCTGCACCACAGGGACAGGAGGGGACGAAGCCGCTCATCTCTGGGATTTGGTCGTAAAAGTTTCGCCAGGACGCAGCTTACCGTATAACTCATTTCGCGTCTATAGTTTGGCAAGGAGAGCGTGATTGCATTAGGCTGGTTCTCTCAGGAGGTTACAGGGCAGCTGTGGCCATGAACAAAAGCACTTAGTCTAAATTGCTTCGGTAAACACCAGTCTGTGTAAATGGATCGGGAGGAAAACGCAGCCTGAGGGATGACCGGAGGAAAAGTCTATCGCTCTTTCATACAGTCCGGGAGACCTAATCAAGTAATGCCGCATCAATGGTTCAAGTGTTAACTTTGTAACCGATGTGACTCATAAAACACCTTAGGAGAAATTAAGGAGGATAAACAATCTTTAACATGCACTTTAAGCAACATATACATACACATAATGCTGATTTTAAAGAGATCTCATATGTGGACGTATGTTCCAACATGTATCTGATGATGTCATGACCAAGAACATCCGGGTTTATATTTAAGGTGTTGACTTTATATGTCGGACAACGGGTCAATTACGAGAGGCATGGGAAATATATTCCAGTGGGAGACAGAAGAAATCATGGCAGACGTTCATATTTTCCCGAAGACTCTGGGAAGAAGCAAGCTCTTTTATCTTGGCTGCATTTCTCAGCAAATCCTTTTATAGCGATCCAACTATCTTCAATAAAGTCACCCCAGAGGAAGGTTCTGTTGCTCTCAGGTTATCCTCAGGGGACTTGACAGAGTTATGAACACTGTCTCAGACATCTCTTCGCAAAATAATCTGGTATTGAATAAATGTGATGATACGATTTTGGAATTATGTTAAATCACAGACATGAGTACAGTGATAGTCTTAGTCTCAAGACTTAAAGTCTTAACTTGAGCAAAAATAAATATTGTGTCATTATTTACTCATCCTCTTGATATTTCAAACCTGTTTCTTCTTCATATTATAAATCTGTTTCTTCTTTCTGTATGTACGCGAAAACAATGCTTGTGAATTTTTTCCCAGTGATCAACTTTCTTCAAAATATCTTCTTTTCTGTTCTGCAGAATACTGAAAATCCCACAGGTTTGAAACCATTGGAAAGGTTTGATCTTGGTCAGATGAAAGTCGAATGAACAGATGAAAGCATCCACATTTTAATGAAAATTCACATTGAAACATTAAAGTGTGGGACATTAAAAGAGATGTATATACTTTTATAACATTAGTGAATTGATAAATAATCAGCATTTGTGCGCTCGTTGGTTTTATCTACAAATGCAGTTTAAGCACAAATCACTTATTCCTGCATCGTGCGCTCACACAATGTAGATCTCAAAGCATTCTCTAAACTGTCCTTCCTTTAAGAGCACACATGCTTTGAGGTCAATTAGCTTTAGACTCCGCTATCTTCCGGAGGAAGAGAATCTCTCTCAGAAAGGATTGAGACAGATAATCGATGAGCCCTCCTGTCACCCGCCGCTATCTACAAAGACCAATCGGAAGCTTTAGGGACGAGAATTTCCTGCTCCAAGGAGATTGCCGTACGCAAATGTGTGCTTGTTCACACAAACATCTGCATGAATCCAGGGCGAGACCAACATGCCTGTCGCCCTGGGAAATGAAGAGCACAGACAAGAATCTCCAATCTGTCCAAACCATCTATCAATTCCAGATTATTTTAAGGTCAAGCACAGAGGGTTCTCAAGCAAAGATAAGACCGGTCGACGCTCGGCCTACGCTCTTACCAATAAAAGTTCTATTAGACCTTAGAAGAATTTCAGCCCGAAGCTTTGAGAAAACCTTTTGATGTTCTCATAATTTATGTCAGAGAAACATACCTTACCAACAGATAAGAAGGATCCTAATGTTTAGGAAAGGTGTGGAAGCTTTACTTGTACTCAAGTTGTCAGACATAAATCAAAACCGTACTGCTTAAGAATGTAAGTGAAATTTTCACATTGTTTTTCGGGAATTCAGGTTTGCGTCAAGACGGCATTAGCTGACTCTGCACGCCTGGATCTTTTGGGACGGGATCCAAACTCTACGCGTAAGTCTCCTAACTCATCTTAAACCGCTGACATCTAAACTTGGCACTGACATCTTAATCGTAGAAAGCCAACAAATCTACCACCCCTCGGAGGAATCCGAGTTGAATTCGGGGTGAAGCGAACACGACGGTCATTAGAGAAACTGGCATAAGATGTAGTGGAAAACAGAACTGAACGCCACATGTTTTTGGCTTTTCTTGATAAGAAATGCCTTGTGTTGTGTAAATATGCCTGGAGTTAATTCGTGAAGGTCAAACACTGAAATCCTTTGCAAGTTTATAATTACAGAACGAGTTAACGTGTCTTTACAATTACATAATATGATTTAACGTATGATACTTAATAGCACTTTTTAACACAAAAATCCAGATGAATTCTGGCACAGTTGAAAGTTGTTTTCTAGTACAAACAGTAGCTATATAAAACATCCTGACACATTAAAGGGCAACACCATTTAGAAAAACAACATATGTATAGTCAATTTACCCTGTAAGGCCAGACTAATCCATTACAAGAAGCAGAATAAGATTCTTTAGACTGAAAGAAGCATGCATGTTTAATTGTAATTCAAAGCTAATGGAGCGACTGTTTATAGTTTCCACACACATTCCTCATCGGTAATTAAAGTCAAATGTTAATGTAATGTTAAGATGTCCATTTTATATGGTAAGCGAAAGCATGAGAGGGTTGAGGTTTTGCAATCTCCCGCAAAGCCCGCTAACAAACTCGAACCGACAGCAGCATTAATTATTTAGTGCCGTGAGACCCTGTCTGAGCCTGATAAATGTATGTTTGAAGTTTCATTGCACTCCCCCGGCCATTTAGCTGGAGCAAAGAGCACTATTGTCAAAGTTATCATCTACTTTATCTCCTAAATGTGTTATCTGTTTGGGTCTGAAAACAAAACCTGATCCTCTCTATTGATGTAGAAAGATGCCCTCTGTATGTGCCGGGGGACAAAGATCGAATGGTATGAAAATTCTTTTAGTACAAGAAATTGACGTTTTAGTTTTATTTGGTGAGATCTGTGTGAATTATCCAGGACAGAAAGATAAGCCATATTAACCAACTTGTTTAAATAAAAACAATCCAATTCTGTATATAACCAACGTCGTATAAATGTGAGTTTCACCCAAAAGTCAAAATTCAGTTTTTTGTTTATTTACCCTTTTCAAACATAACACAAAAGAAGATATTTTATAGAATGTTTATAACTGGCACCTATTGGCACTGGTTTTATCTCTATGAAAAAGAAGTGAAAGGTTATGTGTTCAAAACATCTTCTTTCCTGTTTCACGAAAGAAAAATCTGAACAATTAGACATGACAAGAGGGTAAATGATGACACAATTTTCATTTGTGTCTTCTGTTTTTGAAGACATCTCAGATTTCTCAAGATTAATGGTTTATGCATCAAAAAGCTCTTATTAAAGACCTAAAAAGGAATATTCCTATCAAATAATCACAAAAGCAGAATAATAAGCTATACAATCACTGAGAATGTTTCAGATCCATAAATGTGTTTCTATAATAGTCACATTTGTATATCTCTTCTGTAAGCAGTTGTAAGACATCTGAGACCGAGTCAATACTAAAAACAGAACTGAGAACAACCCACAAGCAACAAAAGCCGTGTTTGGGGATGTATGTGGTTTTCAGGGTGTCTGTGTTCTTTCAGTTACATTCACTTTGTGTTGTGTTGCTGAGATTACAGTTAAAGCTGTTTACATCCTCAAAATGATCAATTATTCATTTCTCTGACACTGCTCAATATAACGTGATAATGGACTTATATACACCAATTAAATATTTAGCTTCTGTAATTTATAATTTATCTACACACCAACTTGTGATCTTGAAAATGTTTTATGTTTACTTGTGCTTTGCCCGGTCTAATACGGCAGACCTGCATCACAGCAACAGCCTCCGTGTCTCCCTTTAATTCTTAGAGTTCCAATTTTCGAGTCTTTTAAAATCCTTACCCCGACCCGCACTCTTAATCTGACCCACACTCTTATCCAAACCCACACTTTTAATCTGACCCACACTCTTAATCTGACCAACACTCTTACCCTTACCCACACTCTTACCCAAACCCACACTCTTAATCTGACCCACACTCTTATCCAAACCCACACTCTTAATCTGACCCACACTCTTAATCTGACCAACACTCTTACCCTTACCCACACTCTTACCCAAACCCACACTCTTAATCTGACCCACACTCTTATCCAAACCCACACTCTTAATCTGACCCACACTCTTATCCAAACCCACACTTTTAATCTGACCCACACTCTTATCCAAACCCACACTCTTAATCTGACCCACACTCTTACCCTGACCCACACTCTTAATCTGACCCACACTCTTATCCAAACCCACACTTTTAATCTGACCCACACTCTTATCCAAACCCACACTCTTAATCTGACCCACACTCTTAATCTGACCAACACTCTTACCCTTACCCACACTCTTACCCAAACCCACACTCTTAATCTGACCCACACTCTTATCCAAACCCACACTTTTAATCTGACCCACACTCTTATCCAAACCCACACTCTTATCCAAACCCACACTTTTAATCTGACCCACACTCTTATCCAAACCCACACTTTTAATCTGACCCACACTCTTATCCAAACCCACACTCTTAATCTGACCCACACTCTTATCCAAACCCACACTTTTAATCTGACCCACACTCTTATCCAAACCCACACTCTTATCCAAACCCACACTTTTAATCTGACCCACACTCTTATCCAAACCCACACTCTTAATCTGACCCACACTCTTAATCTGACCAACACTCTTACCCTTACCCACACTCTTACCCAAACCCACACTCTTAATCTGACCCACACTCTTATCCAAACCCACACTTTTAATCTGACCCACACTCTTATCCAAACCCACACTCTTATCCAAACCCACACTTTTAATCTGACCCACACTCTTATCCAAACCCACACTCTTAATCTGACCCACACTCTTAATCTGACCAACACTCTTACCCTTACCCACACTCTTACCCAAACCCACACTTTTAATCTGACCCACACTCTTATCCAAACCCACACTCTTAATCTGACCCACACTCTTACCCTGACCCACACTCTTAATCTGACCCACACTCTTATCCAAACCCACACTCTTAATCTGACCCACACTCTTATACAAACCCACACTTTTAATCTGACCCACACTCTTATCCAAACCCACACTCTTAATCTGAGCCACACTCTTAATCTGACCCACACTCTTACCCTGACCCACACTCTTAATCTGACCCACACTCTTATCCAAACCCACACTTTTAATCTGACCCACACTCTTATCCAAACCCGCACTCTTAATCTGACCCACACTCTTATCCAAACCCACACTTTTAATCTGACCCACACTCTTATCCAAACCCACACTCTTAATCTGACCCACACTCTTACCCTGACCCGCACTCTTAATCTGACCCACACTCTTACCCTGACCCACACTCTTACCCTGACCCACACTCTTACCCTTACCCACACTCTTACCCAAACCCACACTCTTACCCTGACCCACACTCTTACCCTTACCCACACTCTTACCCAAACCCACACTCTTACCCTTACCCACACTCTTACCCAAACCCACACTTTTAATCTGACCCACACTCTTATCCAAACCCACACTCTTAATCTGACCCACACTCTTACCCTGACCCACACTCTTAATCTGACCCACACTCTTATCCAAACCCACACTTTTAATCTGACCCACACTCTTATCCAAACCCACACTCTTAATCTGACCCACACTCTTATCCAAACCCACACTTTTAATCTGACCCACACTCTTATCCAAACCCACACTCTTATCCAAACCCACACTTTTAATCTGACCCACACTCTTATCCAAACCCACACTCTTAATCTGACCCACACTCTTAATCTGACCAACACTCTTACCCTTACCCACACTCTTACCCAAACCCACACTCTTAATCTGACCCACACTCTTATCCAAACCCACACTCTTAATCTGACCCACACTCTTATCCAAACCCACACTTTTAATCTGACCCACACTCTTATCCAAACCCACACTCTTAATCTGACCCACACTCTTACCCTGACCCACACTCTTAATCTGACCCACACTCTTATCCAAACCCACACTTTTAATCTGACCCACACTCTTATCCAAACCCGCACTCTTAATCTGACCCACACTCTTATCCAAACCCACACTTTTAATCTGACCCACACTCTTATCCAAACCCACACTCTTAATCTGACCCACACTCTTACCCTGACCCGCACTCTTAATCTGACCCACACTCTTACCCTGACCCACACTCTTACCCTGACCCACACTCTTACCCTTACCCACACTCTTACCCAAACCCACACTCTTACCCTGACCCACACTCTTACCCTTACCCACACTCTTACCCAAACCCACACTCTTACCCTTACCCACACTCTTACCCAAACCCACACTCTTAATCTGAGCCACACTCTTACCCTGACCCGCACTCTTAATCTGACCCACACTTTTAATCTGACCCACACTCTTACCAAAACCCACACTCTTAATCTGAGCCACACTCTTACCCAAACCCACACTCTTACCCAAATCTGCTCTCTTAATCTGAGCCACACTATTAATCTGACCCACACTCTTGATCTGACCCGCACTCTTAATCTGACCCGCACTCTGAATCTGAGCCACACTCTTAATCTGAGCAACACTCTTAATCTGACCCACACTCTTAGCCAAACCCGCACTCTTAATCTGACCCACACTCTTAATCTGACCCGCACTCTTAATCCGACCCACACTCTTAATCTGACCCACACTCTTAATCCGACCCGCACTCTTAATCTGACCCACACTCTTAATCTGACCCACACTCTTAATCTGACCCACACTCTTAATCTGACCCGCACTCTAAATCTGACCCGCACTCTTACCCAAACCCGCACTCTTAATCTGACCCGCACTCTAAATCTGACCCGCACTCTTACCCAAACCCGCACTCTTAATCTGACCCACACTCTTAATCTGACACACTCTTATTCCGACCCGCACTCTTAATCTGACCCGCACTCTTAATCTGACACACTCTTATTCCGACCCGCACTCTTAATCTGACCCGCACTCTTAATCTGCCACACACTCTTAATCCGACCCGCACTCTTAATCTGACACACACTCTTAATCTGACACACACTCTTAATCTGACCCACACTCTTACCAAAACCCACACTCTTAATCTGAGCCACAGTCTTACCCAAACCCACACTCTTACCCAAATCTGCTCTCTTAATCTGAGCCACACTATTAATCTGACCCACACTCTTGATCTGACCCGCACTCTTAATCTGACCCGCACTCTGAATCTGAGCCACACTCTTAATATGAGCAACACTCTTACCCTGACCCACACTCTTACCCTGACCCACACTCTTACCCTTACCCACACTCTTACCCAAACCCACACTCTTACCCTGACCCACACTCTTACCCTTACCCACACTCTTACCCAAACCCACACTCTTACCCTTACCCACACTCTTACCCAAACCCACACTCTTAATCTGAGCCACACTCTTACCCTGACCCGCACTCTTAATCTGACCCACACTTTTAATCTGACCCACACTCTTACCAAAACCCACACTCTTAATCTGAGCCACACTCTTACCCAAACCCACACTCTTACCCAAATCTGCTCTCTTAATCTGAGCCACACTATTAATCTGACCCACACTCTTGATCTGACCCGCACTCTTAATCTGACCCGCACTCTGAATCTGAGCCACACTCTTAATCTGAGCAACACTCTTAATCTGACCCACACTCTTAGCCAAACCCGCACTCTTAATCTGACCCACACTCTTAATCTGACCCGCACTCTTAATCCGACCCACACTCTTAATCTGACCCACACTCTTAATCCGACCCGCACTCTTAATCTGACCCACACTCTTAATCTGACCCACACTCTTAATCTGACCCACACTCTTAATCTGACCCGCACTCTAAATCTGACCCGCACTCTTACCCAAACCCGCACTCTTAATCTGACCCGCACTCTAAATCTGACCCGCACTCTTACCCAAACCCGCACTCTTAATCTGACCCACACTCTTAATCTGACACACTCTTATTCCGACCCGCACTCTTAATCTGACCCGCACTCTTAATCTGACACACTCTTATTCCGACCCGCACTCTTAATCTGACCCGCACTCTTAATCTGCCACACACTCTTAATCCGACCCGCACTCTTAATCTGACACACACTCTTAATCTGACACACACTCTTAATCTGACCCACACTCTTACCAAAACCCACACTCTTAATCTGAGCCACACTCTTACCCAAACCCACACTCTTACCCAAATCTGCTCTCTTAATCTGAGCCACACTATTAATCTGACCCACACTCTTGATCTGACCCGCACTCTTAATCTGACCCGCACTCTGAATCTGAGCCACACTCTTAATATGAGCAACACTCTTAATCTGACCCACACTCTTACCCAAACCCGCACTCTTAATCTGACCCACACTCTTAATCTGACCCGCACTCTTAATCCGACCCACACTCTTAATCTGACCCACACTCTTAATCCGACCCGCACTCTTAATCTGACCCACACTCTAATCTGACCCACACTCTTAATCTGACCCACACTCTTAATCTGACCCGCACTCTAAATCTGACCCGCACTCTTACCCAAACCCGCACTCTTAATCTGACCCGCACTCTAAATCTGACCCGCACTCTTACCCAAACCCGCACTCTTAATCTGACCCACACTCTTAATCTGATACACTCTTATTCCGACCCGCACTCTTAATCTGACCCGCACTCTTAATCTGCCACACACTCTTAATCTGACCCACACTCTTAATCTGACACACTCTTATTCCGACCCGCACTCTTAATCTGACCCGCACTCTTAATCTGCCACACACTCTTAATCTGACCCACACTCTTAATCTGACACACACTCTTAATCTGACCCGCACTCTTAATCTGCCACACACTCTTAATCTGAGCCGCACTCTTAATCTGCCACACACTCTTAATCTGACACACACTCTTAATCTGACACACACTCTTAATCTGACACACACTCTTAATCTGACACACACTCTTAATCTGACACACACTCTTAATCTGACCCATACTCTTAATCTGACACACACTCTTAATCGGACCCGCACTCTTAATCTGAGCCACACTCTTAATCTGAGCCACACTCTCAAATAATGTTTTTTCATTCAGTACAATGACTATTAATCTAAACAAGCCACTATACAATCATATTCATACATCAGCAACATAAACTCATTTAGAATGAAAATAAATCTCTTAATTTACTAAATGAACGTCAAACCTTGAGTGTATTAATTCTGCCATTCAGGGACGCACTTCATTAGATTATTATTAAAAAGAATTAACAAACCAGTAATCTTTATTCCACAGAATTTTATGATTCTTTATAATGTAAAGAAAGGGTGATTCAATCGTTACAGTTTGTCATTGAGACCTTCCACAACCCAATACAACATTCTGTCTCAGACCAAAGAATTTTCTAAAAGATTATATGGCCATGTGGAGCCATTGAAACTCATTTCTATCTTAAATTCAGAGCACTTAACTGTTTAAGCTCTTTGATGCAGAGATTCTTAATTATTTATTTCTATTAAGCACTCTCCAGTCTTTGGATCACACAACTCCACAGACAAATGTCTGCCTTTACTTACGTAAAGCACTTAGATTTACATTTCATATATGCTATATGATATGCCTTACAGATACCCTGAGTAATCTGATCAATACACATAAAGGTCTACATATATAAATTCTGCTACGCTTGCAAAAAAGTCCTCCAGATTGTTTTACAATAAAGATATATGGGCTCTGTTCTGTATAGTTAGCAATATTGTATAGTGCTGAAATCACCCATAAACCTCATAAACATATGTGGAATGTCCCAACACAACATTTTCACACGTTTAAACATTTTTTTTCAACATTTTCCACGTTTAAACAATATCTTAGTGATTTATATATTTTATTATCACTACCCTTGTTTATATACTACCACAATTTCCTATAGCATCAATCAACGTACATGTGTCCTTCTGTATTCGTCTGTTGTGTTCCTATGTGAGTTTTAGATCAGAATAATCGACACACAACTAGTTTACAACCCAGACGTTCTACTGTTTGCTTTGACTTCCGTGCAGTTGCATTTAATTCTTGCAAGCATACCGTATCAAATCCACAGTGGGAATGAGCTTTTTCACCACATTGATAAATGCAATACTGAAATGTCAGCAGGCCTCTTGTCTGACCCTGAGCCAGACATTTGAGGTTGTAAATATGTCCTGCCGCTATCGCAGAACCATTGTGTTATTTGAATGGTAGTGCACTGTAAAATTAGGCCTCAATTTTGGGCAAAATAAGATTTTATTATAAATCTCACCACAGACCTGCTGATAGCATTTTTTCTCTATAAAACAGTGCAGTATAAGCAGAAGAATGTTCCTCTGCTCTACCTGAGCTTCAGCTTCGCCGTTTCAACAATGACGCCATCAGTTTTAATTAGATTTCATTGTTATTCAATCCATAAGTGGCACTTTGGTCCATGTAAAAATGTAATCAAGCAAAAACTGATGGATTAACAGTGCCATGTTTTCCACTGCTATCTCACAGGACAAACAGAAAGAAATAATTACATTGGAAAGTTTTCCAGTTTTAATTCACTGCACATGAAGAATGACTCCAAACAGCTACTGTTCTCTGCTGGCTTACAGAAGTATTACATTTGCCTCACATAATACACAGAGGTCCAAACAACTTTCTTTCCATTTAAATTTATCTGTGTCATTACAACTGACATTCTTCGAAATATCTTATTTGGTAGTCGGTTGGGTCCAAGAACTGTTTGATTGTTCTTTCAAATATGTTTATTTGTGTTCATCAGATCAAAGAAATGTAAACAGAACTCGAATGTAAGTAAATGATGACACAATTTGTATTATTGGGTGAAAAATCCCTTTAAGAAGAGACACAGCTGTTGTGAAGTTCATCTAGTTGATTTTTTGTCAGATATTATCTTACATACACTGTTAAAAAAGCTGTAAAATAAGGACACAATGTACTGTATTAATATAAATTAATATTCCGTCATTTTTCAGCTGTTTTACCTCAATTTTACACTTTGAAATGCATTCAATTACATCTAAGCATTAACATAAATGTCCTTAAAATAAACAGCAAAATGTCCTGGAAATGTTCCGTTATTCTTGTTTTTTCACAGTGTAGATTTATTTTTATTTTAAAGTACTAATTCTTAATAAAAATATGTTATGATAAATGTCTTTTTAACCTAAAATTCTTTGGTTTCTATTTTTAAGCAGAATAGCACATTGTATATTCAGATTTAAATTCAAACGCAGAAGCTGTCAGCAATCAGACATTCATCTAAAACACAAAAGATTCGACAGAAGAGATTCCTCTATTTCACACTCACCAGAGCAGCAGAATGAGATGCTCTGTCACGCCAACAGCACATCGAACACTTCAACCAATTTCAAAGCAAACAAAAACGTCCTCTCAGATAAAATAAGGGCTTCTCTCCAGAGGCTTTACAGAAACAATCATGACTCAGAGCTCTTTATGACAAAACTGAAGAAGCTCAGTGGAGGGCTTTGACGAAAGTAAAGAACAACCCAAAAACAAAGAAAACTCTCAGATGAGAGCATACTATCGTCTATTATCTCAATTAAATTCGACCTGATGAGACTCTGAGATTTCTCCTAAGAAATAAATCTGAATCTCCCAAATGTGTCCATTAGAATTTCGGAAAAGATCTCAACAAGGTCTCAAACTGAGCACAGATTTGTAAAGTGTCCAATCCAAATTTATCAATATTATTGGACATCTCAATAAGAACTCAAACATTTCTCATCAAATTTACTTCACGTGTTTCGACAATGATGTTTAATTTAGGAGAAACTCCTGAAAAGTTTTGTCTCTCTTGTGTTTGGCATAGATCTCAGGTTTTTCTACCGTCAGTGAGACAGATGTGAATTCTCACGTCACCTCTCTCACTGACACCTGTCATGTCATTCTATGCTTTGTGCTGTTTTAGTAGCTTCATCTTTAAGATGATGTGCAAATAAGAGGCTTTATCTTACAGTAACACAACAGTGACAGCTTTATTCCTCTCAGGAGAAAATGTAGCAGCAGGGAAATCTTTTAGTTCTCTATCTAGAGACACATATTGTTCAAGCTGCTTTCAGCCTCAGAATGTTGAAGTAAAATGTTGTTGTTGTTGTTGTTGTTGGTGGTGGTGGTGGTGGTGGTGTTGTTGTTGTTGTTGGTGGTGTTAGTGTTGTTGTTAGTGTTGTTGTTGTTGTTGTTGTTGTTGTTGTTGTTGTTGTTATTGTTGTTGTTGGTGGTGTTAGTGTTGTTGTTGGTGTTGGTGGTGGTGGTGGTGCTGGTGGTGGTGCTGGTGGTGTTGTTTGTGCATGTGCCTACACTACAAAGACCAAAAGTAAAAGAAAAGAAGCCTATTTGTCAACAGATAAATACATACAAAATATAATGTTCAATATAAAAACCTTATTAAAATAAAAAATGAACATGAATACAAAAAAACACGATAAAAAATAAAATATTTTATATAAATAAAACAAATTTGCCAAATAAAAAGAATTATGTTTATTATTTCTGTTTTGTGTAAAAATAAAATAAAAAATAAAATGATTTGAAATCGGGTGCCGTTGATCTTCACTTCAAACACATGACACATCACACATGGAGTGTTGACATCACAGTGACAGAAGAATGAATGACACCATGACAACAGGGATGACACAAGTGTGCAGGGATGAATGGACAGTATGATGCAGATGATACAGCATCAGAGCGCCACCTTGTGTTTAAATCATGATCTGAATCTTTTATCCATTCTCACACATTTACAAACTATGACAAAATAAATGAAACTACTTTAATCAACTACCTTTAAATTATTTTGAAATGTTATTATCATAAATATTAACAACACTTTCTATAAAAATCATTTTACAGCAGGTCAGTGGCTTTAAATGTTTATTTATTTAACATGTTTTCTATTTCATTTGTCTTTATATACTTTTAAAATGATGGTGCTTAAAAGAGTTTTAATAGTGATGTCATTAAAGAACACAAAAGAAAGATTCATTCAATGAAAGGTTCTTTCACAAATCATCTCATCCTTACATTAAATGCCACAGTATGAAGAACCATTTTGCCAGAAAGAACCTTCTGGGATGATACATGATATGGTTATTAAAGAATAATGGTTCCTTTATGGCAATATGAAGAAATATTGGAAGGTAATAGGCATGTCTGGTCTTCTGAATGTCTGACATAAAAAATCCCAAGCGTCTACTTTGTTTTTTATTTCCATACCTGCCTTTATAAAGAAGAGACTGCAGGAGACCATCATCTCATCTCACCGTCTGACTCAAATTAAACTTCATCTAATGTGGCTTAACAGATGCTGAATAAATAGTCAAATTATGTCATCATTAAGAATATGCTTACCATACTGCTACTGTGGTTTATGCATTTATTGGATGCATAATTCCTTCACAAAAATGAGTTTATTCAAGTGTGCTATTGGATATGTCCTCTGTTCACTTAAAAAGTAAAACAGAAAGTGCGTAATGATTTTAACACTGCACTACAATTAAAACGTATAAACAGTAATTAAAATAAAAGATTTTGCTATAAAAGATTTTTACGACATAAACTATACTTAACTTTCAATTCTGGTTAATTTCTGTTCACTTTCCACAAATGTTGCAGAAAACAGCTTTCCCTGAAAAAAGAACAGTGAGGAAAATAATGAAACAGAGAATACAAAGAATTATAAATAATGCACTTCCATCAGCATCTACATTTACATTTACATTTAGTCATTTAGCAGACGCTTTCATCCAAAGCGACTTACAATAGTCGAGGAGACAATGAAGCGGTAAATAGCCGATACAACAATAGGTGAACAAGTGCTACAACAATGCTACCGAGTTACACAGAGAGAGAAGTTACAAAATTTTTTTTTTTTGATAGAGTGAGTAGTTAGAAAAGAAGTGAGTTAGTGAGTTAGGTGTCGCCGGAAAAGATGAGTTTTTAGGAGTTTTTTAAAGATAGAGACCGAGTCTGACAAGCGTGAAGCCAGAGGC
>CM065659.1:6060573-6076850 GCA_033220385.1 Triplophysa yarkandensis
TTTATAAAGCTTTGGCTTCAGTTAGTGGGTTCAGATGATGAAGCATTGAGACACATTACCAGGGAAATAGTGAAACAGGGACTAAAGGTCACAATAGAGGATCTAAAACTCACACGTTGATGTGATTTATTATTGCCAGCGGAATGAACTGCACTTTCTTAGATGGGAAATGGCTCAAGCGGGACTGTAAACATGCGCTCCAAGTGTTGCATTCAGCTTCATGTGATCTACAGTATTCTCTCAAAACCAGTTGAACGGTACAATCCCCCCGTCTGAAGTGTTAATGCTTTTCTTCGTGTGTCTGCTGCGAGTCTGCCCGTCTTTATTCTTTAAAAGCTGACCCAAGTGCACAGGCAGTCTCTCCACATCGTGTGTGTTTCATCTCGGTTTGAAAGCTGAGCCGCGTGCACCGGTTCCGTTGGTATTTATTGGTCGTGCTTGCGTGGCTTTTAAAGTGTGATGGGAGCGTTTTCCTGCCACTCATCCTCTGATAAGATCAGAGTAAATTTCTCAAGAGCGGGGTGGCCCTCGGAGATGAGATAAACACCTAAATCATGATCAAATGTGTGCGAGAACAAACCAGAGACTTATTTCATTTCTGCAGAGCTCATGTGAGCGTGCGGCGACTGAAATTCAGTCTGAAGAACCTCAAAGAGACGCATGTGCTAGCTGTCAATTTATTGTAATTCTGTGTAGAGATAGGCCAGCGTTATGGATGTGATGATTTGCATTATGGCTTTGACGTGAAAACACTCATTTGTGAATATCTAAACCCACGATTATTGAGTCTAAAGATCAAGAATAAATTCAAATGTTCTATTTAACAAACGGAATCAAACATGAACCTAACAAAAATAGGAAATGGTTCTTGGGAGATGACAAACTTTGTAGAACTACTGCACAAACCTGAAAAACCTTTCACTAAAAATGAAACGAAAGCGTAAAACCTTAGAGAGAGACCTCGCATGAGTATCACAACCACTTAATGTTGATGTGTGTGTTATTAGTCTAGTAAAATCCTTTGGTAAAAACCTTTTCTTTCACTGGAAGGTGGACATTTGCGCAGAATTGTTCTGTCAATTCATTCTTGAAAATGTGAATCTAATGCAAAACAAACATGACCATTTTTTGTAATCAAAAAGCCATTTAATCATTTTTGTGGGGAAAGAGAAATTATCTTTTGCATGCATGGTGTATACTTGTTTTTTAGTTCCTTAGTTAGGTTTGTCCACATCTAACCCAAGCGTAGATTGTAAAACAACAGTATTTTTTAGTCTCGCGTAGAAAAGCTTTCATTTATTTCACGTTTTAAATCCTGATTCTAATATGTCAGCACGAACACAGCGCCGCTGGAATTCAGACGTTCATTCCGCCGTGACTTCACCCGACAGTCTGCTAATGTCATCGCGTGATTCCTATTGTGTTTCCAGGGCCAAGATGTCTAGTGAGGTGCAGAGACCAGATGATAGTCCCAGCACAAGCGGAGGGAGTTCAGACATTGAGCAGCGAGAGACGGCACCTCCGCAGGAGCGAGATCTGGTGGCTCCCAAGAAGAAAGAGACCAAGATCTCCAGTAAAACTGCTGCCAAACTCTCCACCAGTGCCAAGAGGTAACACTCTCTTCATTTGGAAGAAAATGTGAAAACGTTTATTTCATAAAAAAAGAAATTCATTTTCTTTAAGTGCACTTGCTCGACAATGTGAAAAATTATTTAATGTGAGCTAGACTGGAAAATGTAAATCTGGTTTTTAAATTTCGTTGGTTTCATGCTCCGGGCGGCCGATAATTCATTATGCAAAACAAACTGCAGAGTTTCTCGCTGCAAGTGAACCTGCGTTTGTTTTTTCACCTGCATGGTTATTCATGGTTCAAGAATAAAGGTGTTCCATGCAATCCAGAGTCACCTGAATTTGGATTTGACTTGTATTCGATCTCCTCTGCTGGTTTACGTTCATTAAACGAAATATATTGCGATGTGGAATCCTTATATTTTCAAACTAAAGATATGATTTTTATTACAAATATATATATTTATATATATATGTAAGTACATACATAAAATGTTAATTTAATACATAAACTTAAAAAATGTTGTAAACTTAAATGAAAATAACCAAATTTTTGTATTTTAATATTTTCCTCTAAAAAATTATGTTTTTAAAAGGTTTTAAGTTTATACAACTGTTTATTTTTATTATATTTACTTAGCCGCATGAAATAGTTTTTACATTGTTTTTCCTCTGTTATGTGTGTTCAAAGTTTGCTTCACTTCTGTAGTTGCACATTGAGTAAACTCTTAAGGCCTGACTGCAGAACGCTGATATTGTGCAATGGGCTTTTCTCGGGACAGTGCCAGCCGTGCCTTTCGGTGCATGTAAAGATCTAAAGGTGGCATTTAAACTGCAGAAGGTTTTGTATTGAGCTGCTGAATTCATCATCGGATGTGCAGAGCTTTACACTGTCAACATCGCAGGTGTTCCATGATTCTCCGAGAACATGACAGAGATATGCCAGGGTTATAAGTGAAAACGATTAGCATTTAAAGCATGCAGAGATATAGGGTTACTATAGATCCATTGCTCGTGCGTTGAGTTTGCAATGGCAAAACACACACACTGATAAAACAGATTGAATATGTGCACTGCGTGTTTCTTTGGATAAATGTGTCTGCCAGAATTTGTAAATCAAATGGATGTCTTATGTACTTGTATGTGGTTTTATTTTAGAACAAAAACAACATAAGTCTTCTGTAGATTCAGGGTTTAAATGAAACATGCCATTTAGACAGTTTGAAGAGTTGAAAAAAGCATGAAGCCCATCTTTATTGTTATGACAACGGTTAGAATGCTTTAATTAAATTGTGACATTTTTTCATGTGTTTTAAATCAATTGTGTTTGCTTTTTGTGTCATGAATAAATGCATCATGTGAATTACCGTAAATCTGTTACATACATATTTATAATCAGCTTGAATGCTCGAAGTGACCTGTGGATGTGGAAATGATTGATAAAAGGGACACATTAACATCCCAGCAGTTGTGAAGAAATGTTATACTGTCATCATGAATAATTTTTGACTAAATGATCAGAGATGCGTTTATTGTAAACACATGCTTGAGAGATGTGTGTAACCGTTACATTCTTGCTTGTGTCTTATGCAGTGCATCGCACATGAGCGCTGTGTTTTTAACATGGTATGTTAAAGTATTTCAACTTTTACAAACTGCTCATGGGTGTTAGTTTCGCAGTGAATCATTTACGAATGTTAGTTTTGAAATACATTTCAATATAGATCTCATTGATTTGACAAAATGTAAAGCCTCGTTGTATAGAATATTGCATTGTTTAGCAAGTTTTGCATTGCGTTATTTTGACTGTTGTGCAGATCTGGTGATAACAGCGGTTCTCTGTCTGAGCTGTGTAATGTGTTGGTTCTCCTTTAACGCAAGGGCAGGAGGTAGAGATTGTATTCACAGAAGTCATGACATGACTTTCTGGCACCTCAGATGAGCTGTCGGGTCTATACGTGTTAAAATATCATCATTCACTCACCCTTGTGATATTCTAAGTCTTCCTTTTTTCTTCTTCTGCATAACACGAAAGAAGATTTTCTGAAGAATGTTTGTAACCCCCTTGAGTCCATTATATGAACAAAACTAGTGAGACATTTCTCAAAATATCTTCTTTTGTGTTCCACAGAATAAACGATCATCATTTCCGTTCTGAACATTATAAAGCCTTGGTAAACAAATGATCTCTGTTCCATGAATAAAAACGGATGTTTTCTTGCGTTGCAGGATTCAGAAGGAACTTGCAGAAATCACACTCGACCCTCCGCCAAACTGCAGGTAAGCATCCAACGTTTGCACTCGCACCGCTCTCTTTTGTGCCGGATGGGAGATAATGGGCGAGAGAGAGGATAATGGTTATTGTGTGTTGATGAGGCTGTCAGGCTTTAAGGGAGAGGAGAACCGTCGCATGTGCTGCAGCGCGGCTGAATGACTGCATCTCCCCGGGGGTCGTGGAGAAAGAGCTGGGCTTTAATAAAGCACAAAACTGAAAGTGACACTGTCATTGATTCGCCTGGTGTTTGTATCAGGAGAATAATTACCCACGAGCCCGGTGTTCACAGAGGCAAAATATCAGGGCTCGCGTAATGGGAGATGTAGAATATTACATTTATTATTGCCTCAGTCTGTTGAGATAAACATGAGAATATTGTTTGAGAATTAAACTGAATGCCTTGGAGACGTAACTGCTGTTTGTTGAGTGAGTCTCGGGATGGTGCAGACTTTTATTCTGTCACATCATATTATAGTCTTGTGGACCTGCTTTTGGATCAGTTATTTGTGAGATGTCATTAAGGGGCCGAACTTTGGAATTACTTTTATTTTTCACATCACTGCAGGTTGTAAATGGGTATATAAATGTGTGTGTGTGTGTGTCTGTCTGTCTGTCTGTCTGTCTGTCTGTCTGTCTGTCTGTCTGTCTGTCTGTCTGTCTCTGTGTCTGTCTCTGTGTCTGTCTGTCTGTCTGTCTGTCTGTCTGTCTGTCTGTCTGTCTGTCTGTCTGTCTGTCTGTCTGTCTGTCTGTCTGTCTGTCTGTGTGTGTGTGTGTGTGTGTGTGTGTGTGTGTGTGTGTGTGTGTGTGTGTGTGTGTGTGTGTGTGTGTGTGTGTGTGTGTGTGTGTGTGTGTGTGTGTGTGTGTGTGTGTGTGTGTTATCATGTCACAGCTAAAATGTTGAAAACTATCATCAGCAATTTATGTTCATGAATATTCATATCTATGATATAAAATAACAATTGTAAAAAAAGCATAGATGCACCGATATGACATTTCTCTACACATTATTAAGGATGTTATCTGTTGAAACCCAGGATAAAACAGGTTGTTTTAATGGATATATTAATATGCCCTAACTTAATTCTAAAGAATAAATAATGTACAAGGAGCACAAAAGAAATGCATTTCTCTATCCTCTGTTGATTGACAGGATATATGAGCCCGGCACATCGGTAGATTTTAAACTATTGGGCGATAGATGAAAAAACAGCTTTTAACATCTGAGAGCGATTATAAGATGTTTTATTCATGTCTGTATAGTACAACAACTCTAAAAACGGTAAGCGATTAATAAAATCTGGAATTAAAAAGATACATAAAGAAACGATTGTTACACAAGTGGTGTTTTGTAAGATCTGTGTTGATGGAAAAGTAAAAAAATGATAAATCCAGCTGTGTATTAAATCGCATCTGGGCTCTTATCAACATCACAAATGTCATAAACAATCATGAAGTATCACAAAAATTAAACACACAAGTCTCTACTTTGGGACGGTGTTGATCATTGGCCACTGTAACAGTAATATACGTGTTGAAGATCTTGAGGTTATTGTGCTTTAACAATGAATTTTATAATGTAAACATATGACGGGTTTTTACACTTTTGCATGAGACAGAAAGCTGACGGGACAGCGCCGATAGGGATGCGGGATCGACCATAGATTCTTGAAAGCGGGATTAAAGTTGAGACACCGTGATCTATTATATGTTGGGTCTGCTTATAAAATAAAATAAAAATAACATTTGTATGTTGCTGTGGATAAAAATGTCTGCTAAATGAATGAATGCGAATGAATGAAGTCAGACGGTGCAGGCCAAAATTGAGCTGGTTTCGATCCAGTTATAAAGCAGAATCAGTCTGTGTAGGTTAATGTATGAAAATTGTTTCATAATATGTAATATTAATATCTCCAGAAGAAATCAATCCGTGTAATTTCAGATCATTTATAAAACTGTCATATGTAGAGTTTTGACATTCATAGGTGTGTGCAGATCATTTAGAAATAGAAGTTATAATGCAGCTCGTGACAGTGAGAGATTACGAGCCGTCATGTTTTATATCTTCTTTTTATATCCTGTTACTCAGATGCATGATAAAACGGAGCTGATGTTATTCATCTCACTGTGAAGTCATTCGATAGATGTCCCTAGCTCAAACCCAGTGCTGCTGTTTTGTGCAGAAAGAGTTTTCTCATATCAGAAGAAGTGTGTTTAAATTGATATTGACTTTGCCGGAGCTTTTAAAGACGGCTGGAGATGTTCTTGAGGTATATGCGCTCAGGGGGGTTTTTGTCTGGGAGCTGAGGTGTCAGTAATAGGATTTCCTTCGCAAAGAGAACACAAGGCCGAGTTCTCGACGGATGCTGATAAATACCATAGTGCTGTATTGTGAGCATTGAGCTGTTATACATCAGCTGTGGATTTACATGCAGTGAATGACATCGCCGGTCAGAAACGGCAGGACTCATTGGTGGGCTAAATTCAGAATAAGTGATGTCATCGCGGTCAGGTGGTTTGGTGGAAGTGTTGAGTGTTGAGCTGAAGTGTGAGATTAGCAGATGTGTCCATACAGATATGATGCATGCTGTTATTATGGGATGTTTGTTAGTGGTTGTTTATGGTTGTCAATCGGCATTATTATAGCTCTGGTCTCATCTGCGGTCACAGTTGTGTGTGTGTGTGCGTGCGTGCGTGCGTGTGTGTGTCAATTGTGACTCATTCAGAAGAATTTAGAGTCGTTATTATGACTCTAAAGTTATTATTCTATAATCTTAACGGGTTAGTTGAAAATGAGAAATGTGTCATCATTTACTCGCCCTCGTGTTGTTTAAACGCTGTGTCTGGTTTTCTATAGGAGAGGATTGTTCAAGGCTTTTTTCGAGCATTAAAAGGCAAAAGCATTATAAAATGAACCAACACAACTTGTGCAATATTTATTTAAAGTGCCCGTAAGATTCTAAACCTCATTTTATATTTCCTTTGTGTGTTTGTTGTGTTCACCTATTGTTGTATCGGCTATTTACCGCTTCATTGTCTCCTCGACTATTGTAAGTCGCTTTGGATAAAAGCGTCTGCTAAATGACGAAATGTAAATGTAAAATGTTTGAGTGTGTCACAGTTCAAGATAAAGTGAGTTATGATCTTTAACAGAAATCAGATGTGTTGGACTACAGTCAGGATTGTAATCCTTCAACTACTTTAGTGACGTGTCGTCAGAGATCCGTTACAGAAGTAACTAAAGTCACATGACGTCATTTCATCACTGGTGCTGATGGAGTAACTGACGAAAGGTTTTTAGTATACTTATAGCACAGATGTCAACTTTGGATGTTCAAAAACACATGTCAGGTCTCTCTTTTTTGAGCATTATTTTTATCACCTGATTTTTTAATTTTCAAGGAAGGGCTATTTTCAGGATTGTCAAATCCATAACTCAATAATTTGCTCATAAACGGACACATACAAATAAAGATATAGTAATTATCTTTTTAATGAGCGATTCCCTTGACCAGTTGTTGGATATTATTGATTCTGGTCTAAACATATGGTTTAAATTCATGTTTAATTCACGTAAATCTCAAGAAGTTTGTCATCTTCCAAAAACGGTGTTCTTTTTTATCACGTCCATAATCTTTTTTAAATAGAAAACTTTAGAATTTTTCTTCTGTTTAAACACTATAAACAAAAGCTTCGTATAATATAAATTTCAGGTTACTGGTAAAAATTACTTTCTAAGAGCGTTTTATGTCACGTCCATAACGCTAGAATTACCCAGAGCAAACCAATAACCGTAGCCTAGAACGTTTGACCAATCGGAGTATACTGGGAGAAGGAGCTTAAATAATCAGGAATTAAATAAGAGTGTTTTTCGGACATAAGGATATAGCAAAGCATTGAGGCATATACTAAAACCCATAATGAGTTCTTTGGAGAATTTATTGCATTTATGTATACTTGAGGACACAAACAATACAATCATAAATATATTATTATATTTGAGCCACTTTAAAAGTCCGTAAGGCATACAAATGATTTTTGTTAAAAAGCAAACTAATATAACCCGATTGACCAAGGAGATCACAAAGCATATATTCTACATCTCTACATCAAAAATATACGTATGCTTTATAATTTAATTATAATGCTTCAAATGTAATGCTTCATTTATAATACATATATAAATAAGTCTATATATCTAAATATATAATGCTTTTGTGTTCTTTGAGTAATAAGTCATAATCCAGTCCTATCCTAATCCATTTTGTTCAATAACCCTTGAATTATATGGGTGTTTTAACTTATTCCTTTAGAATAAACAATGTGTTTTGTCATTGAGAACAATAACTAACAAATAATAAATCGTTATATAATATATTTCTATTGAATGCATTTTTAACATTCTGTTGAATGAATGAAATAGAAACTTTATTGGCTTCCCCCAGCCGTTCATCATTCTGCCTCCATCTCTCTCCTGTGTAGATATTCAGCATGAGCATCAGATCAGAATGTCACCTCTCTGTTTGGAGCGGTGCTGGCTGTCGATTAGCATTACACTCCCCGGGGAGTCCACACGAATCATTTTTCACCTCCTGACCATTAACTGCGGCAGAGAGGATATGAATATTCATGAGGGGGGGAAGGACGGAGCGTTCTGCGAGAAATCGTCTTGATCATCATTGTGAAAGGCCTCCATCTTACACCCTTGTGTGCGTGACCGAAACCGTTACGCAGATTTAAAATCAAGCGGCACGTCCTTTGTGTTTCCTTTCAACGCTGACGTTGATCGGACACGAGGTGAAACGACACAAATTCATCTTATGGGAAAGGTGTCCCGGACACTCGGCACGGTTGCGTTCACATTGACAGGGCCCGATTTAACCCTGGACAAACACACTACGTGACTTGTGATCTGCATGTTCTCTCTGTACTCGTCTTCAAGGCTAGAAATGTCTGGCACATCCTGCTGCGTCGCTTCTTTAAATCGTGTTTAAACATGCAAACAGGAAAACGGCATCTGCCTTCAGTGCATGACACCTAAAATATCCTGTAAGCGCGCTTTCTTTAAACGTTCTCCAAATTCTGTGTATGGGACAAACTTGTGTTGTGTAGCTGGGCTGGAGATGTTTCTTTAACAGTGTGAAATGTTTATCCCAACATCATCTACAGTTATAATCCACCCCAAACATTTAATTTTATATAATGTCTTTGTGTGGTTGAACATAAAGAGATATTTGGAAGAATGTTTGCAGTAAGATTTCTCGGGCATCGACTACCATCATTGTAGTTTTTGTTCTATTGAACACCAAATGTAATATTTGGAAGAATTTAGTAAACTTTTATGTCATCATTTTCATACTATGGCAGTCAAAGATGACCCCAAACTGTTGTTAACATTCTTATAAATATCTTCCTTTGTGTTCAAACAAACAACCAACAGCATTTTTTAGGTTTGGCATAGCTTGATTGTGAGCTTTTTGAACCGAACAAAGAAATGGACAAGTTTTGTCAAACGGTGAGCGTGCCTTTTCAGGAGTTACTCCACACCTTTGGAACGGTCTTCCGCTAGATATTTGGCAGGCGCCATGTGTAGAGATTTTTAAATCCCAGTTTAAGACGTTTTTTTAGTCTGGCCTTTGAATTAGAAAAATATTCATTGTAAGACATGTTTTTTTACAGGTGTGTAGATTGTGTGTATTTTTATTCTATTTTTACTTTAGGAAGCACCTTGAGCAACAAAATTCAAAAGAACTTGAACGAGAAAAATCTGAGCGTAATTTCATAACAGAATTTTTATTATTTCAGGGATTTGAACATTCTATCATTTCTTCACACTCATGTTGTTGTTCATTTAAATGACTTAGTTTCAAAAGAAAATATTTTGGGAAAAGTCACGTTAATGTTCATACATTCGACGTTGATGGGCTTCAGTGTTGCATTCTTCAAAATATCTCTCTTTACATTTACCAAACCAAGACATGTGAACCTGATAGAGAAATTCATGACAGAATGTACACTTGTCTAATTTTGGTGTTCACAGTCACGTTGATGTCAATCTGAACTGCTCTCCTTTTCTGTATAATGCATAAACATATTTTGTGAAACGTCTCGTTGGTTTTGTGTTCAAACTACAGGAGTCGATAGGGATCACGGAATATTCATGAATGGGTTTTCTTTGTGTTCTGCAGAAGAATAAGAGTTGCACAGGTTTGGAATGAAACAAGGATGAATAATTGATCGAGTAATCTTCATTTCTGGGTGAACGATCCCTTAAAATGAACCGGTTAAGCATGTGAAGGTTTTCATGTCAGCACATCTGTCAGCAGTGACAGTGGCTTCAGGCATCTGAGATCTGTTAAAGGCTTTTTAACAGCAGTATGTGTATGTAAACAGAGCAGATGTCGAATTGTGTTTGTGTTTATTCGACTTTAAAGAGCTGTTGGAGAGAATTAGCAGTAATTTACTCATTGTGAATCTGTATTTTATCACTGGCGCGTGCCCTGTAAAGCCTGTTTATTATGATAATGGCGTACGATGTATTATTCATCCGCGGCCTGAAGCCGGATTTCACTTCCACTGATCTGTTGGCTTCAGGCTCATTTGACTGAAAATCGAGCATGACTTTTAAATTCTTCATTCTCCAAGTTTAATGTTGACCCCCAGCGTTTCTAATAGATTGCCGTGAAAATCAGATTACACAAACACACGGATGTTAAAAAGGTTTTATCATGCTACTTTGTGAAACAGAAATTCACAGCCATACAGAATAAACCGCTGGAACAAATACAGACGCTTCTGTTTATCATCCCTCTGTTGTAAAACGTTCACACGGGAACTGATTCCAGCACTTGTTTGTGTGTTATTTCTCCGTGTGTAATGGTGGCATTTATACGGGAGATGAGCTATTGGACACTGTCATTAAAGGAACACTTAGAGTAAGGAGTGATTCTCTCCACAGATGGGATTGCTTTCAGGGTTTTTCCCGGTCACACGAAGAGAATATTGCTCCATTCGGATAAACGCCACCACGCTGTTTAATGACAGATTTAAACTGAATCATGAATACACAGTTACAGAAGAATGCTCAAATAAAACATCTTGTCTTCTCAAATCAAGATGATTACTGGGAACATGAAACGCAATTTGAAGCCATAGTTCATCCTATAATGAAAATAGTTTTTTAAACACACATTTACATCGATCCAAAACCTCTTCTGTATTGAGTTTATGCCTTGAGGGGTTTTTTTTTGCAGTAGTTAGTTATACATTACATAAAAGAGAATGTTGAAAAGTATGGAGGTGTAAATGAATAAAGATTGCGGAGGAAAAATAATCAGGATTTGAGCAAACTTGAGGAGAAATGTTTGAGTTCACATCATCATCTTCAATAATGTTGACTTTTGATATCAGCCTCGGAGTTCAGTTTGAGACATTTTTGAGATCTCTTATGGAGATCTGACTCTTTTATTCTCAGGACGAATATCTGAGACGCAAATGAGGCTTTAATTAAAGCTTTAATTTGCCCCCTACTTAATATATTCATCTGTGGTTTCTCTTTATTGTGAGCAGAGAAGTGTTTGAGTTCATATTGAGATCAATAATATTGACCTAAGCTCAGTTAGAGACATTAGGTTCTCTTCTGAAACTCTAATGAAGACGTTTGTGAGACTTCTTAGTCTTTCTCATGAGAAATATATGAGTAATAGATGAGACTTTTTAAGAAAAGCTTCCATTTCCTCTCCATTTAATATCAATGATCTATAATTGAAAAATGAGCCACTAATGAGATGTACTTTCTCATTCTTAGAGCATGCTTGAGTTCATATTGAGATCTTTAATAATGTTGTCTTTTGATTGCAGACTTGCAGACAAATCGGAGCTCAGTTTGAGACATTATTTGAGATCTCGAATGAAACTCTAACGGAGAAATGTATCTCCTTCTCCGCAAAAATATATGAGACACGGTTGAGACTTAAGCAAACGTTTCTATTTAGTCTCTTAAAATGGAAAAGTTATTGAGATATAAAAGAGTTCAAATATGTTTTTCGTCCTCATTAAGTTTTATTATATGAAGTGAGTAATGTGTGTAATCGTATTTAAGAGCTATAATAAAAAAGTTGCTGAAATGCTTGATTCTGATTGGCTTGGTTTGGTATTCCCCAATATCAATAACACATGGCAGTAAAACTTGTGTTTAAGATCACAAAAATGACCATCTGGCACCATCTTGTGAGTAAAACCCTTCACGACTGCATGGAATTATGAAAAGGTAACATTTTTATCAACCCATAAATTATCATAGTTTGACTACTAGATTGGCTGTTTTACATTAGTTTGTATCACTAAAGCTCAATATAAACACAAATAGAATATTTTTCACATTTTATGGCTGTCAGTAGGTCGTCTTAATGTCTGTGTAAGTATTCCAGTGGATCAGAATAAGGGTTTTCATGTCTGACACTAGATCAGATGTGCTCGTGTGTTCCTGCGGAGCGTGACAAACATTAACAGACATACACAGCATGTGCTCAAACTCTACTTCTGTTTCTATCAGTCTTTTCAAGCTTTTACGAGCCACGAGGAAAGAATTTCCCTTTGGACATCATTAAATCACTTTTCTGATCCATGTTTACAATAATCTCTTTTTCTTCATTAACTGCAGTGCTTGCATTGGCAATAATGTCAGAGATTTTAGTGATTTTATGTCTTTAGATTTTTCTGTCATTTTAAGAAATTAGTAGTTGAAAAGCCTGTTCGTTCATATTTGTGTGCATGTGACCAGAGTTCATTTCTGTATTTCAGATTACAGATCTTTGAGTAACGCTTGAGCGCTTTATGACTTTTTTAAAAGTCTATTGTAATATTTTTTGCTAGAAATTCAGTTGTTGATTAAGATAATAAATAGTATTGGGTGTAATGCATCTAAATGGATATATCTGTAAATATAATGATTTCATTGTAATATAAATCTGCTTCATCAATACCAACATTTAACTCAAGAAATTCAATAGTTTACAAATAAATTGAAAATAAATATTGACCATAAAGTGATGTCGTCATTTGCTCATCCTGTTGTCCTTTTGCAACAACAACAAAAATTTGATATTTTGAAGAATGTCGGAAACTGGTACCCATTGGTTTGTGTCCATACAGACATGCTGTTCAACTTAATTAACATTTTTCTAAATATCTTCCTTTTTGTTCTGCAGAAGGAATTCATGCAAGTTTGAAATGGAAAAAAAAGGATGATTAAAATATTCAACCATAATAAAGATTTTAATTTTAATAAAAGTGTTTGGCTCACACAAGAACGATCTCTCCATCATGGAGCATTTTCCTGGTAGATTTTTCAAAGCATCTTGAAGATCTCGTCACAGTATTTATGGATTTATGCAGTCTTAGTTTTGTGTATTTATGTAATCTCAGCCTGACTCGATGATAAATCTCTGTCTGGGCCATGACTCCATATATAATTTGTATTAATGTTTAAATTCAATGTATTTATACTGACACATTAAAACTTAAGATAAACATAAATATTTAGAAAAGTTACTCTGGGTTTAGCCTCACCGATGGTTTGTTTGTGAATGAGAGAGAATTTGTGCAGATGATTTTGTGTTTGCTCTCTGGTTATTCTAAGGCAATAAAAATAGATTTCAGATCAAATCCTCAGACATTGAACCTTTTACTAATAATGTGTTGTTTTGCTTCCAATATTGTAAAACATTTATTTGCTGCTGCTTTCCTCTGATGCCACCGGGAACCTTTAGAAGAAATGTGATTTTATTTGCAAAATATTATTTTACCAAGACGAATTGGTGGGTCTAACAAACATTTAATTTAGTTTTTTGTTCAATACGTTGCTTTATGAGTGATGCGGTGTTTGTTTCTTCCTTTATGAAATCCTACCAAGGTTTTATAATAGTAATTGTACCGGTTAAAGGTTTCTACTGTGTGTTGGTTTCCCCGTGGACATCAATGAAGAATTGTTTGTTGCCAGGCAACCATCAGCCCCTGGCATGTATTTGAGACTATTGGCATAATGTTTACCCAGAGGTTTCCCACCCTGGCACCTCTCTCCTGTCCCTCAGAGGTCTGTTAAATGTCTTCTCACGAGCACGCTCACGACGCCTTTTACAGGAAATACTCTGCCTTTCTTTTCTTCCTACAGCTGTAAATACTACATCTGAACACAACCTCACATTTAAATATGCCACGTGTGTAAGACAGAAACTGTCAGACAAACTCACAACAATAAACTCCGTCTCACATCCCTTGTGCTGCAAACATGATATTACTGGGAAAGGAAGGACTGAAAGGTCGTTCACAACCCTCTTGGTATGAATATGGAGAATAGAATTTCATTGAGAATTTCTAGCCTGGACCAGAGAGAAACCACCCAGAATACCGTAGCCTACACATAGTAATGTAAAAAACACGCTGTCTGTGGATGTGGAATATAATAAGGAAATTTACATTCGACCTTAAATTGTCTTGATGTTATGGGTCGGCTTGTCATCATAAGGTTGTATCTTCATTCTGAACAGTGTGAGAACTAGATTTTGCATTTCATGTCTCTTCCAAAGAAAACGCGTTCTCAAATAGATTCAGCATAAAGAAAAAACGTGTCAATGTAAACAAGTTGCAACAGAATAAGAATATTTGAATAATGACACAAATATTATTAATAATATTTTAATGCTATTCATTAGTTCTTCGTATAGACTGTATATTCTGCTTTATATATTATCTATGTCTCCTCTTTTATTTCCTTCTGTCGTGTTGTGTTGTTTTGTTTTGTGTGTGTGTGTGTGTGTGTGTGTGTGTGTGTGTGTGTGTGTGTGTGTGTGTGTGTGTGTGTGTGTGTGTGTGTGTGTGTGTGTGTGTGTGTGTGTGTGTGTGTGTGTGTGTGTGTGTGTGTGTGTCAGTGTGTGTCAGTGTGTGTGTGTGTGTGTGTGTGTGTGTCAGTGTGTGTGTGTGTGTGTGTGTGTGTGTGTGTGTGTGTGTGTGTGTCCGTCCGTGTGTGTGTGTGTGTGTGTGTGTGTGTGTCCGTCCGTGTGTGTGTGTGTGTGTGTCCGTCCGTGTGTGTCCGTCCGTGTGTGTGTGTCCGTGTGTGTGTGTCCATGTGTGCTGTGTACTTTGCTTTGGTACGTTTTTGTACAAATTTGTGCATTTTTCATACTTGTTTCATGTACAGTTGCTTTGAAACCGTGAAAATTGAAACGCTATAAATAAAAATGACTTGACTTCATTTGAAAAAAGAATCTTTCTGTGCTGTCCATGTTTTAGTGTTTTTACCGTTCTTTACAGCTGAAAGTCTTTAAATCATATCCTTATCTCAGCCATCATGCAAAATGAAGACTCTTTGAAATTATGAAAACAAAATAATTCACATTTGTATTAAGACCTATTCAGCCCAATGAAGATAACACTAACTTATTGTAAAAAACTAATGCTCTGTTAAATCGTGAAATGTGAGAAAACGAAACATCTATAAGGACACAAAGTAATAATAGTTATATGAGCGTTGGTTCATTTCCATAATCCTCATCCCCACGGCTGCAGTTTTTGACTGACACGCTGTTTCCAATTTATTTCTTATTAATCCTGATAGTGTTTCTAGGGTTAAGAACCCACATGATGTTAATGTGTTTGTTTAGTTTACACAACAGCATACAATGTTTCCTATAACTCTGCTTGGAATAAAAATGAAAAGTTGGCTTGCTTAGACCGGGTTGCCAGATCTTTCTTTTATATTTCATGTTCATATACAAACATAAAAGTTTTGTAAATGTGCTGATGCAAGCAGTGAGTAAACTGGTGAAGCTGAAGTTGTTATATTTGTGTCTCTCATTACATTATTATAATCTCATAAATCTCGATGATCTATCAGAGAAAATAATTTAAACTCATAGACCACCCGCTGAAGTCGCTGATTTTTACTTGTGTGTCGGTGACCGGTAGCCAGACTTGTGTTCCTTGTGCTTCCGAAACAAGAGCTGAAGAAGAAGTGGTTTATTTTTACGATGTCTGAGAAGCATTAAGCAATTTTATCAGCAAGTTTCAAGCTTCAAGCATGTGTAACCACATAAGTCGTAGGCCCAACGCACAGGTAAAAAGGGCTCAGTTGTGTTCTGGTGGTTAGAGAGTTGGTCTTGTAAACAGAAGGTTGTTGGTTCGAATCCCATTTTCACAGACAAAGACTGAAGTGTTCTTGAAGACATCTTACCCCTGTTTACTCTGCAGTGATAGATGAACACTGTATAATTCTGTAAGTCATTTTAGATAAAAGCGTCTGCCAAATGAAGAAATGTAAATGTAAATGTAAAAAACAAGCTCAAGCCGTAACTACCTGTCAATGAAACGAGGAACACCTTCGCTTCAGCACCGAGTTTACACATTCACATTTGTCTCAGCAAGAGTCACTTAGATCACT